>CAKNYM010044413.1:895-15365 GCA_932195095.1 Andricus curvator | reverse complement strand
AAAGATTTCGAACATTTCATAAAGATTTCGAATGTTTCATAAAGATTGCAAGGATTTCACAAAGATTTTGAACATTTCCAAAGATTGTAAAACTTTCAAAAGATTTAAAAGATTTTAATGATTTTAAAAAGGGTATAGTAAACCAGATTTCAAAAGGTTGTATCAAGATTTCAAAGAAATTATAAAAATTTCATAAAGATTTTAAAAGAATACAAGAATTCCAAAGATTTCAAAGAGGGTACATTATACCAGATTTCAAAGATTTTAAACGATTTCAAATATTTCAATGATTTCAAACGAATACCATAGATTTCACAAATGTTTCAAGGATGTTAAACTATTTCAAAAGGTGTCAACAAATTTGAGAAGATTTCAAACGTACGCAAAAGATTTCACGAACAAAGAGTAAAGAAAGCTTTCACAAATATTTCAAAGATTTCATAAAAATTTCAAAAGATTTCAAAAAATTTTACAAATATTTCAAGGATTTCACAGGCGACTTATGTTCGCAAAAAGTTAAGAATTTGGTTATTTATGGTTCTGCTTTCTTCAAAAACTGTTGGCCAATAAAAAATGAAATGGCTCATTTTTTACATCTATAACAAACGGTTATTTCATTATTTGATGTAAAAAAAGGAAACCTGGAAAAACTTGACTTCTTGACCTGGAAAACCTGGAAAAGACATTGAATTTCGTTCCTAAGAATCGCTGGACACCCTTCTAAAGTACCCTATTTTCAATATTTGGTACCTATAGTACCCTATTTGCAGCCCATAATGGAACTTCAAAAACATTTATGATAAGATAAAAGCTTCCAAGAGTCTGGCATTTTGAAAAAAATAGCAAAAATCAGGGAATTTCTGTAAGAAGTAATTGTAAAAAATAATCAGGGCTGCCAACACAGTCACTATTAGTCACTCTTTTTTCTCAATTTATTTTTTAGTCACTTTTTTCAATGAAAAGATCACATTAGTCAGTTTTCTTTCAATAAATTAACTCATGGGTTAATCACTATTGAGTTCAGGTCTATACCTATTTCTGAATTGTCTTGAATTCTTTTAAAATGTTTCAGGATATTTTTAGAGACGCTGAGCAATTTTTAATAGATTCCAATAATTTGAAGGGATTTTTACAATTTTAGAGTATTTTAAAAACTTCTCAGGCATTTTCGAGAGCTTTTAATCTGAAATATTTCAGGGAAATTTAAAAGAATCCAAGAAATTTTTTGATTTCGTCTATTTTAAGGGATTTCAAAGCGTTTGAAATATTTTAAGATTAAGAATTTTCTAGAATTTCGAAATATATGGAACAATTTCACATGACCTATAAGGTTTTAATCTATTTTGAAAGATTTAACAGGATTTTATAAGCTTTCCGAGGATTTTAGTGATTTTAAGCGATTTTAAAAGTCTCAAGGTATTTTAATACATTTTCCAGGATTTCAGGAAATTTTATCATAGAATTTCACTTGATTTTATAATATTTTAGTGGATTTTAAAGAATTTATTCACGAGAAGTGAAGTATTTTGTAGACTTTAAAGGATTTGAAATATTTTCGGGAATCTTAAAAGATTCCAAGGAATTTTTCATTGATTTTAATAATTTGATGGGTTTTTAAAGAGTTTAAAATATTTTAGGGTAAATAATTTTCTAGAATTTCGAAAGATATGGAACAATTTTAAAGGACCTGTAAGGTTTTAAGATATTTTAAAAGATTTCACGGGATTTTATAAGGTGTCCCAGGATTTCAATGATTGTAAGGGTTGTTTCAAGCTTTCAATGTTTTTTAATAAATTTTCCAGGATTTTAAAGAATGTATTCAAACGAAGTGAGGTATTTCGTAGAGTTTCAAATATTTGAAATTATTTTTTAGAATTAACCCGGAATTCTTATTAACTTATCCTGAATTCTTTCAATTCTTTGGAATTCTTTAAAAAAAATTTAATTCACTTGAATTCTTCTAAATTTTACTTAATTTACCTTAATTACTTTTTCTTTAGAAAAAAACTCGATTTTGTTTTCCAATATTTTGTTATGGATTTTACAGAAAATCTTATATGATTTGAGAACGTTGTATTGACACTTATTTAAATTTATAGAAATTCCCTGACTTTTGCAAGATTTTTTTTCTAATTCCCTGACTTTTCCCTGATCGATAAAATTCCCTGACTTTTTAAAAAATTGTTGTTGGTCAGGTTCGTTTTTCACTCACCAGGTTTCTTTGGCGCGTGAAGTTCAATTCATATTCTGTACAATTACTGCGAGTTATTTGTTTCATTTGCGAATTTCCAAAACCGGGAAATGACCGGGAATTTTATGAGGCCGGGAAATGACAGTGAATTTATTTTTCGACCGGGAATTTGACAAATTTTTAGAAAAAAAATCTGTTCTTGTTTTATTTCAATAGTTTTAAAAATAATTAGTTGAATTGTTATCTTTTTAAATTCTAATATCACTCAGTTTACAATGCGTAATTCGAAAATCTATCACTTAAAAAATTTTCCATTTTAGATTCAATTTTTAAGCGGAAATTTTTTATTTAAAGAATTCAAAAATCCAGTTTTAAAGACTTAAAAAGTTACAAATTAGAAGCGTTTCAAATTGACAATTTTGGATTAAAAAAAAAACATTTTTAGTTGATCAACTGTGAATATACATTATAATGATTTTTAAATTTGAACAGTACTTTAAGGATTAAAAAGTGAATAATTGATTGTACAAGACGATTCGGAATCGGTTCAAAATGTAAGAATTTCCAAATTTTAACGTTAAAAATTAAGCTGTTTCAATTTGAGAGTCTTAGCTTAGTTAAACAAATGCAAACGCCCGATTGAAACTTTATAAAATATTTTCATTTTAAAAATAACTTTGAAATAATATATTTATAATTAAAGGCTTTTATTAAATTTTAAATATTTTTTTAATCTGCAATATTTGAAAATTTTAATTTTGAAATTTGTCAATTAAGGAAAAGAATAATTGCTTAATATTTAGAAATATTTGACTGTTCATTTAAAGCCAGTAATTATAAATCAAATATTCAAAATTAAACAAAAAAAAGTCAGCTTTGAACGTTAAAATTTTAATTGTTCCATTTAAAGAATTTTAATTTTTAAGTAAAATTGTTGAATTTTGATGTATAAATAAATATTGAACACCTATTATTCCTAGGAAAAATTCGAGTAAGTTGAAAAGATATTTAGAAGTTTTGAAAAGATTCAAAATTAATTAAAAATTTGAAATCATTGGAAATAATTTAAACGAAGTTTAACGTATAACGACAAAATCCGGCTATTCATACGCAAATTTCGCTGCGAATAGCCCACAGCCTAATTTGGAAAAAAATATAGATTTTTGCAGATTTCGAAGAAAAAATTTAGAATTTTAAGAATTGTGAATTCGTACCATTTTAAAAGAAGTTCAGAAGTTCTAAACAAATTTTAAACATAATTTAAAATTTGAAAAAATGTAAAATAATATGTAGTTTTTTAAAGATTTCGATACAAAAGTTTGAAGTTTTTTAAGGATTTTTAAATCATTTAAAATAAAAATAATTCAACTTATAATTTAAGAAATGTTCAATTTATAAAAAAAACTAATCGTTCTATTTTTAATGTTTCTAACTTAAAATTGCTTAAAATAATTTGCAGCTCAGTTTTTATTACTACAAATGCAGGCCTCACAGACCGGTCCCTATATTCCCTATTGTACCCTATATTCAGATAAGGTCCCTAAAGTACCCTATTTTCAAGAGTTGGTCCCTATGGTACCCTATTGGCAGTCCCTTAATGGAACTTCGAAGGAATTTATAATAAGATCAAAGCTTCCAAGAGAATTTCGAAAAAAATAGCAAAAATCAGGGAATTCCTGTAACAAGTAACTGTAAAAAAATAATCAGGGCTTCCATACAGTCACTATTAGTCACTTTTTTCTCAAATCATTTCTTATTCACTTTTCAAAATGAAAAGATCATATTAGTCACTGAATTGTCTTAAATTCTTTTCATATATTTAAGATTATTTTTAAAGATTCCGAGAAATTTGTAATAGATTTCAATAAGTTGAAGGGGTTTTTAAGATTTTAGGGTATTTTTAAAACTTCTAAGGCATTTTCACGAGCTTTTAATTTGAAATATTTTAGGGAATTTTAAACGATTCCGAGGAATTTTTTATTAATTGGCATTTTCAAGACCTTTAACGAATTTCAAGGGATTTCAAAAGATTTTAAAGGATTTAAAATATTTGAGGTTATTTTAAAAGATTTCAAGTAATTTTTAATTGTTTTTAGTAGTTTAGTGGGATTTCAAAGAATTTGAAATATTTTAGGGAATTTTAAAAGAACCCAAGGAATTATTAATTAATTTAATTAATTTGAAGGAATTTCGAAGCGTTTGAAATATTTTAAGATAAAGAATTTTCTCGAATTTCAGAAGATATGAAACGATCTTACAAGATTTATAAGGTCGTAAGATATTTAAAAGGATTTCACGTTATTTTATAAGATTTCCGAAGATTTCAATGACTTTAAGGGATTTTAAAACTCTCAATGCATTTTAATACATTTTCCAGGATTTCAGGAAATATCATCATAGAATTTCACAGGGATTTTATAATATTTTAGTGGATAACAAATTTGTTCACGAGAAGTGAGGTATTTTGCAGGATTTCAAAGGATTTGAATTATTTTATGAAATCTTAAAAGATTCCAAGGAATTTTTAATTGATTTTAATAATTTTAAGAGATTTAATAACATTTTAGTGGATTTAAAGAATTTATTCAAGAAAAGAGAGTTATTTCGTAGGGTTTTAAAGATTTGAAGAGATTTTAAATTATTTTTTTGGATTTCACCCTGAATTCTTATTAATTTATCCTGAATTCTTTGAAATTCTTTTGAATTTTCTAATTAATTTGAATTCTTATAAATTTACTCAATTTTGCATAATTCAATTGATTTTTTTGATTTTTTAAAAGTTTTTATATAATTGCTTCTGCAGATTAATTGATAAAATGACCAAAGGATTTTAAATATTTTAAGGTATTTTTCAAATTCCTTGGCATTTTCTAGAGCTTTAAAAAATTGCAAGGCATTTTAAGGGATTAGAAATATTCTAGGTTATTTTAAAAGATTATAAAGAAATTGTTAATTGATTTCAGTAATATAATAGGATTTCAAAGACTTCGAATTATTTTAAGGCATTTTAAAAGATTCCCATGCATTTTCAAGAACTTTAAAAAGTTTCAAGGGATTTCAAAAGATTCAAAGGATTGGGAAGATTTTAGGAAATTTTAACGATTCCCAGAAATTTTTTATTTATTTTAATAGTTTGAAGGGATTTCAAAGACTTTGAAATATTTTAAGTTATTTTAAAAGATTCCAAGGCATTTTCAAGAGATTTAAACAATTTCAAGGGATTTCCAAGGGTTTTAATAATTTTAAGGGATTTCAATATTTTAATGGATTTCAAAGAATTTATTCACAAGAAGTGAGGGATTTCGTAGGGTTTCAAAGTTTTTAAGAGATTTTCCAATATTTTTTGCAATTCATTTGGAATTCGCCCTGAATTCTTATTAATTTATCCTGAATTCTTTTAAATCCTTTTGAATTCTTCTAGATGCACTCAATTTTACTCAGGTCAATGGATCTTTTATGTTTTTGTTTAATTCATCTTGAAGTCATTAAAACTCACCTTAAATTTTTCAGCATTTCATCAACTTCTTTTGAATTCTCTTTAATTTTTTCTAAAATTCATTTCAAACTTACTCAATTCAATGAATATTTTTTAATTCACCTTGAATTTTTATGCATTTTATCGAATTCTTCTCTTTTCCCTTAAATTCCTCTAAATTCACTCAAATTTTACAAAAATAAATGGATTTGTTCGATTTTTAAAACTTTTTCCAATTCATTTGAATTGTTTTGTAGTCATTAGTCATTTTCTTTAGTTCGAAATTAGTAGAGTTTCAATGATTTGAAAAGATTTGAAATTATTTTTTGAAATTCACCCTGAATTCTTTTAAATTCTTTGGGATTCCCTTGAATTATTCTAAATTTACTCAATTATGCTTAATTCAATGGATTTTTTTTTAATTTTTAAAAGTTTTTATTTAATTGATCCTGAAGTTTTTTAACCTCACCTTGAATTCTTAGGCATTTCATAAAATTGTTTTGAATTCGCTTGAATTTTTCTAAGCTCATTTCGAAGTTACTGAATTCATAAAAGTTTCTTCATATTTTAAAATTTTTTTCAATTTATTTAAATTTTTTTAATTCACCTTGAATTTTTATGAATTTCATCGAATTCTTCTCGTTTATCTTAAATTCCTCTTAATTTATTCCAATTTTACGGAAATCAATGGAATTTTTTTTACTTTTAAAATTGTTTCTAATTCATTCGAGTCCGTTGGAGTTTAAGTTGATTTGTTTTGAAGTATTATTAATTTATCCTTAATTTTTCACACTTTGAGCGCGAAGAAAGTACCCTATGAGCGTGACGAAAAGTACCCTTTGTCCCCTATATTTTATCCCATAGAGACTGTGAGGCCTGCAAATGGAAATGACCGGAAATTTTTTTCTTCCATTAAAACGGCCACCCTGTGTTACGTAATTTAATAGGGTGGCGACTTGACCGGGAAACCGGGAAATGACCTGGAATTTTATTGACCGGGAAAAAACCGGGAAATGACCGAAAATTTAATTTAAAAACCGGGAATTTACTTCTGATCATAGCAAAATTCAAGAAATATAATTTCACTTGGAACAGGGAATATTTTACATGGAATGGGAATTTTTTAAAGGAATTATAATTCGGATTGAGAAAAAAGGAATTTTTAAAAATCCCTCTTTCAAGTCAGAATTCGTCACAATTTGAAAGTTCCCTCTTCTAAATTTTACGTAATAAAAGTACTTCAAGCAGTTTTCAGAGTAGAAGTAGAATTTCAAAGAAGAAATATTTCTGAATTATAATAGAAAATTTTTTTACATTGTTCGTTGCGAATTCATCGTTTTTTAGTTAGAAGTTCAACTACTGAGTTAAAAGTTAAACTTTTGTTAACAATTAATTGATATTTTTCATTTAATAATTAAACTATTTGTTTGAAAATGTATGTACTTTGTGGAAAATTCATCTATTTTTGTAGACAATTAAACTTTATGGTTGACAATTCATCTTTTTGGCATAAAATTAAACTATTCCAGTTAAAGATTCATCATTTCAGTTGAAGATTCATCATTTTATTTGAAAATTCACCAGTTTGGTTGAAAATTAATTTCTTTAAACGAAAATTTAACTGTTCCATTCTGAGTTGAAAATTAAAATTTTCAAGTTCGGAATTCCACAATTTGGATAAAAATTTGTCTTTTTAATTGAAAATTTAACTATTCTGATGAAAATTCATGTATTTTGTTAAAAAATCGATTTTTTCGTTGGTAAAAAATTATCTTATTTTTCTTTGAAAGTTAATCTTCTTGTTTAAAAATTCTTCTTTACGGTTAAAAATTCAAGTATTCCAGTGAAATATTTATTATTTTAGTTGAAAATTCATCTTTTAGGTTTGAAATCAAATTATTTGGTTGAAAGTTAAGTTCTTTTGTTAAAAATTAATTATTTTTTTTAGTTGAAAATCCATCGTTTTAATTAAAAATTCATTTCTTTGGTTGAAAAATGAGCTGTTTGATTGAAAATTTGTTTTTTCTTTGGATGTTTTTTGGTTGAAAATTATTTTTTTTTTCAACTGAAAATGTAACTATTAATCTAGTTGAATATTGCATAATTTTAGTTCAAAATTCATGTCTTTGGTTGAACATTCATTTTTGACTAAAAATTTGATTATTCAATTTTTGGTTGAAAAATTATCTTTTTTAGTTAAAAATTCGTCTTTTTTTGGTAGAAATTAATCTTCTTGGTTGAAAATTAATCTTTTTGCTCAAAAATTCAATTATTCTAGTTAATGATTTATCATTTCAGTTAAAAATTCATCTTTCTGGTTTGAAATTCAGCTATTGCAGTTTTTTTTTTGTTGAAACTAATTTTTTTAACTGAAAATTTAACTTATTCCAATTGAAAATTCCATAGCTGTTGTTGAAAATTCATCTGTTTGGTTAAACATTAATTTTTTTAACTTGAAATTTAATTATTAAAGTTTTGGTTGACAATTTATCTTTTTTTCGTAAAAATTAATTTTTTGGTTTGAAAATTGAACTATTTCAGTTAAAGGTTGATTGTTTTAGTTGAAAACTCTTATGTGTGGTTTACAAATCATTTTTTAAACTAAAAATGTTACTATTCCATTTTCGATTGAAAATTATTATTTTTTCAGTTAAAAATTTAACTATTTGGTTGAATATTTGTCTTCTTTTATTAAAACTTCAAACCTTTCTTTAAAAGTTAATGTATTTGGTTGAAAAATTGTATTTTTGGGTAGAAAATTAATCTTTTTATTTAAGATGTAATCTTCTTTAAAAATTCGTCTTTTTGGTTGAAAATTCGAGTGTTCCAGTTAAATATTCATCATTTTAGTTGAAAATTTATCTTTTTGGTTAAAAATTTAACTATTCCAGATAAAGATTCATAATTTGATTTGAAAATTCATCACTTTGGTTGAAAATTGAACTATTTTATTGAAAATCCGTTTTTTTTTTTGTTGAAAATTAACTTTTTCAACTGAAAGTTTAACTATTCCATTTTTTTGTAAAAAATTGATATTTTTTAGTGGAAAATTTAAGTATTTTTTTCAAAATTCATTTATTTTGCAACGTTTTGCTCTGTTGTGTTAAAAGATGTTTAGAACGAACGTCATGAATTAAAATATATGTTTGCGTTTTGCGGCAAATATAAATATGTTACTTTGAGTTGACCGGGAAAATTGAAAAACTTGACCGGGGAAAACCGGGAAATGACCGGGAATTTGAAATCGTCCGCCGAATCGTCACCCTGTTTAAGTACGGTCCCTTACAAAATAACTTTGATTAAATTTTCTTTCTCAAAGTGGTTCCTAATATTTTGTTCTAATTTTTATTTACAGCCGAGTGCTGATTACAACGGACGTCTGGGCTCGAGGAATCGATGTACAACAAGTTTCTCTTGTAATTAACTACGACCTTCCAAACAACAGAGAGTTGTACATCCACAGAATTGGTCGTTCAGGTCGATTCGGCAGGAAGGGTGTCTCGATCAATTTCGTAAAAACTGACGACATTCGAATTTTGAGGGACATTGAGCAGTACTATTCAACCCAAATCGACGAGATGCCAATGAATGTGGCTGATCTAATTTAATTTAATTTAATTTAGTTGTCTTTTAACTTTAAGCTGTGACTCTTTGAAGTTTTTGTCACATTACCCTAGTGGTTAATAGATAAGTTAAATTAGCTCCTAATGTAATAAAGTTATCAGATAATTATCTTGAAATGATACGACCAGATTTATACAAGTGTATAAATAAGATGCAAGATTTTTTTAAGGACCTGTCTGTACATGACTGTACAATATTGTAAAATATCTTTTTTATGTGTTAGTAATAAAAGTTCTAGGTAAGCTAAATTTATTTGGAATATTATTATCAGGAAGAAGTCAGGGAATTTTATTGGTCTGGGTAAAGTGTGGGATTTTGAAAAAAATCTGACAAAAGTTGACATAATTATCAAAGATAACAAATTTGAAATGTTTGAATTGAAATTGTTTGATTCCGTTTATGAACGATTCTATGTTAAAAATGCCACAAGATTAAGATTCTGGTGTTTGAGAATATTAATGGTCAGAGAAAAATTAGGGAATTTTGAAACCGAAGTTTTGTGGCCACCCTGATGGAAATTTTGTCAATAATAATTTATTTGCCTTGTATTTATATTTCTGTTTTTTCAGTTTCTTCCTTCTGACGATTATATTTTCAGTTAAACATTTTATTTTGTTGAAAATTCAACAATTTCGTTGAAAATTCTACTCTTTTGTTGAAAATGCGTCTTTTTCGATTGAAAATTCAACTATTTTGGCAGAAAATTATCTTTTTATTGATAGATCATATTTTGGTGTTGATCATTTAACTGGAATCTTCCTTGGTTGAAAATTCGTAATTGTTATTCATAAATTCATCAACTGTTTCATTGAAAATTAATCTTCTTTGGTTGGAAATTCGTCTTATTTCGTTGAATTGAACTGGTTTTTATTTAAAATTAAAATAATTTTCGGCTAAAATATCAAATATTACAATATTCGTTGAAAATTCACCTTTTTTTGGTTGAAAATTGAATTACTTGGTTGAAGGTTTATCTATTTTGTTGAAAATTGATCTTTTCTAGTAATTGAAAATTGTTGAATATTCAACTATTTGGTTAAAAATTCAACTTTTTTGTTGGAAATTCGTCTCTCTTGCTTAAAAATTCAACTATTTGGTTGTAAATGCAACTGGTCTAAAATTACTTTCTTTATGTTGTTGAAAATTCAACTATCTGGTTGAAAATGCAACTGTTTTTTGTTGAAGTCTAATATTTTTTGTTTGAAAATTTGTTTTTCCTGGTTTAAAATTAATTTTTTTAACTGAAAATGTAACTTTTCCATTTTTTGTTGAAATTTGATCTGTTTTAGTTGGAGATTCGTGTTTTTTGGTAGAAAACTAATCTTCTTGGTTTTAAATTTCTTCTTTTTGGTTATAATTCACCTGTTTTGTTGAAAATTAACTTTTTTGCTCAAAATTCATTATAAGGGTTTGAAAATTCAACTGTTTTGCATAAAATTCGTCCTCTTTTCTTTCTTTACTGAAAATCTTTATCTCTTGAAATTTTGTCTTTTTGGTTGCAAAATTCATTTCAGTTGAAAATTTATCTTTTTGTCTGAAAATTAGTCTATTTTGTTGAAAATTAATTTTTTAAATGAAAATTTAGTATTTCAATTGATTATTGAAAATTTATCTTTTTTAGATTAAAGTTCAACACTTTGTTAGGAAATTAATATGTGTTTTGTTAAAAATCCGTCTTTTTGGTTTTAAAATCCACCTCTTTTGGTACAAATTTAATCTTTTTCTGTTAAAAATGCCACTCTGGTTGAAAATTTAACTATTTTCTTGGAAATTCTTTTTTTTTGTTTTCTTAAAATACCAACTATTATTTTTTTTGTTTTCTTGATTAAAAATTCACTGTTTGTTTGAAAATTCTACTATTTGGTTAAAAATTCAACTATTTTGTTGAAAATACGTATTTTGTTTTAAGTTGAACCATTTGGTTGTAAATACAATTGTTTGTTCTAAAAATTTTTTTTTTTTTCGTAGTTGAAAATTCAACTATTTGGTTGAGAAATCATCTTTCTTGATTGAAAATTAACTTTTTTTTTGAAAATTCATCTTTGCGGGTTTAAAAGTCAACAATTTTCTGAAACGTATGACTTTCTAGCTTGAAAATTCAACTATTTAGTTGAAAATGCAACTGTTTTTGGTTAAATTTTAATATATTTCATTTGAAAATTCTAGTATTTGGTTGACAATTTACATTTGCAGGTAGGAAATTCAAGTGGGTTAAAAAAATCAACAATTTGGTTAAAAATTCAACTATTTTGTTGAAAATTACCTTTTTTGTTGAAAATCCATATTTTTGGGTTAAAAATTCAACTGTTTTACAGAGAATTCGTCTTTTGGCTTGAAATTTTTATAATTTGGATGAACTTTTTTTCTTTCTTGTCTGAAAATTTTTTTTTTGTTGAAAATTCGTCTTTTTGGTTGGAAAATTTATCATTTGAGATGAAAACTCATCTTTTTGGTTGAAAATTCGACCATTTTATTGAAAATTAATTTTTTCTACCGAAACTATTTTGTTCTACATTTAATTATTTTGTAGAAAATTCTTCTTTTTTTTAAATACCAACTATTACATTTTTTGTTGAAAATTGAAATATTTGGTTGAAAATTAATTTTTCTTGGTTGAAAATTCCACTGTCTTCTAAAAAACCATTGGTTTTTGGTTTAAGTTCAATCTTTTTTGTTTGAAAATTCGTCAATTTGGTTGAAAATTTAACTATTTTGTTGAAAATTCGTCTCTTGCTTTAAAGTTAAAAAATTTGGTTGTAACTACAAATTTTTTTCTGAAATTAATTTTTGTATGTTGTAGAAAATTCCACTATTTAGTTGAATAACCATCATTATTTTTTTGAAATCTTTGTTTTATTATTGAAAATTCTTTTTTTTTTAGTAGAAATACCAACTATTACATTTTTTGATGAAAATTGTAATATTTGGTTGAAAAATTATGTTTGTAAGTAGAAAATTCAATCATATTCTTCCATATTTAATTGTTTTGTTGAAACTTCCACTATTTTGTTGAAAATTCCACTATTTTGTTGAAAATTCTTAATTTTCGGTAGAAATACCAACAACCAATTTTCGTTGAGAATTAATCTTTTTCTTTATAATTCAACTGTCTTCTAAAACACATGTATGTTTTGCTTTTTTTTCATTATTTATTCGAAAATGCAACTGTTTGGTTAAGAATTAATTATTTGGTTGAAAATTAATATTCCTTGTGTGAAAATTGTACTCTCTTCTAAAAAATTCTTGGTTTTTAGTTAAAGTTTAATCTTTATTGTTTGATAATTCGACAATTTTGTTGAAAATTCATCTTTCTTGATTGAAAATCAACTTTCTTGTTGAAAATTCCACTTTTTGAATTAAAAAGTCAACCGTTTTCTAAAAAAAATCGACTTTTTAGTTTGAAAATTACACTTTTCGGGTTGAAAAGTCAACTATTTTCTAAAACATTTGACTTTTTAGTTTGAAAATTCTAGTAGGTTAAAAATTCAACTATTTTGTTGAAAATTTAACTTTTTTATTTAAAAATGATTGCTTTCGGTAGAAAAGTAATATTTCTTAGTTTAAAATTCTACTCTTTTCCAAAAAATCCTTGGTTTTTTGTTGAAGTTTAATATTTTTAGTTTGAAAATTCAACTATTTGTTTGAAAAATCATCTTTCTTCATTGAAAATCAACTTTTTTGTTGAAAATTAAACTTTTCGGGTTGAAAAATCAACTATTTTCTAAAACATAAAACTTTTTAGTTTCAAAATTCAACTATTTTGTTGAAAGTTTAAATTTTTTATTTCAAAATAATGTTTTTTGGTCATAAATTCAACTGTTTTTTATTGAAAATTCGTCTTTTTGAGTTGATAATTCGTCGTTTATGGTAGAAAAGTAATCTTTTTTGGTTGAAATAAATACATTTTTTAATTTTATTCTGAAATAATGAAACAATTATTGTTTTATTCAGTTTATGAAAGATTCTATATTAAAAATGTTACAGGATTAGAATTCTGGTCTTTGAATATGGTCAGGGAAAAATCAGGGAATTTTGAAAATGAAGTTTTTCGACCACCCTTGTCTCTTTTCCTTTTGCACATTAAATTATTTAAACACCCATCTTATTTTTAGTATTATTTATTTAGAATTTAAATTTTTTAGTTATATATTGTTTGTTCTTTTTTTCAAAATCGAGAAAGGTTTTGTGCCTATAAGGATAGTTCGGGTGGGAACAGTGACTCGAAAAAATCAACTATTTTGTTGAAAATTTAACTTTTTTATTAAAAAATAATTGTTTTCGGTAGAAAGTAATATTTCTTAGTTTAAAATTCTACTCTTTTCCAAAAAATCCTTGGTTTTTGGATGAAGTTTTATATTTTTAGTTTGAAAATTCAACTATTTGGTTGAAAAATCATCTTTCTTGATTGAAAATCAACTTTTTTGTTGAAAATTCAACTTTTTTGTTGAAAATTCAACTTTTCGGGTTTAAAAGTCAACTTTTTCTAAAACATTTGACTTTTTAGTTTGAAAATTCAAGTGGGTTAAAAATTGAACTATTTTGTTGAAAATTTAACTTTTTTATTTAAAAAAAATTGTTTTTGGTAGAAAGGGTAATATTTCTTAGTTTAAAATTCTACTCTTTTCCAAAAAAATCCTTGGTTTTTGGTTGAAGTTTAATATTTTTTGTTTGAAAATTCAACTATTTGGTAGAAAAATCATCTTTCTTGCTTGAAAATCAACTTTTTTGTTGAAAATTCAACTTTTCGGGTTGAAAAGACGACCATTTTCTAAAACATTTAATGTTTTAGTTTGAAAATTCAAGTAGGTGAAAAATTCAACTATTTTGTTGAATATTTAACTTTTCTATTCAAAAAGAATTGTTTTCGGTAGAAAAGTAATATTTCTTAGTTTAAAATTCTACTCTTTTCCAAAAAAATACTTGGTTTTTGGTTGAAGTTTAATATTTTTTGTTTGAAAATTCAACTATTTGGTAGAAAAATCATCTTTCCTGATTGAAAATCAACTTTTTTGTTGAAAATTCAACTTTTCAGGTTGAAGTCAACTTTTTTCTAAAACATTTGACTTTTTAGTTTGAAAACTCAAGTAGGTTAGAAATTCAACTATTTTGTTGAAAATTTAACTTTGTTGTTTAAAAATAATTGTTTTCGGCAGAAAAGTAATATTTCTTAGTTTCAAATT
>CAKNYM010044411.1:114181-129042 GCA_932195095.1 Andricus curvator | reverse complement strand
ATCTTGCGCCTTGGAGGTGGAGGGGGTACACAGGAGTAAGCGAGGTGTCCGAGAGTGGTATCCGCCTTCTCTTTTCAACCTATGTATCCCCTCCACCTCTAAGCCACTGGATACGCCGCGCCACTCACGTATAAGCGACGCCACGCCGCCGAAGCTTGGTCGGTGGAACTGCACTCATGGTTTCATTTGAATCAAGCGCAACTCCCCATATAGAGGTCTAAGATGTTTACACATCGAAACAAAATAAGTTGTCTATTAACTTAAAAACTGATTTGGATAAATTACACAAAAGTTATTCTAGTATGATTAATTATATTTAGCAATATGTTTTCATAAATCTTGACTTTCTCTTATTTCTGATGTGTTTATTACGGATTTGCCTTTTGACCCACACTTAGATCTCAGGTATCGAGGAGATAGCGTCGTTGTTTCGTCGCTGTTCCCACCTGCTCTAATTTTTCTTACCTTGATAAAGGTGCTGTATGAGCACCGAAACGTTGGTAAATATTATAAATGCTTTCATATTGTGATTTTATATTAATAAAAATAAAAAAGACGAAAGAAATAAAAAAGAGAAGGAAGGGGATTTGGTTGGTTCCCTTCTCATCTTTCTTTCCTCTTTTTTATTTTTGTCCAAAGGAACACATTTTTTTTGTTCTCATGAATTGCAATAACAGCATTTGGTGGTGGTTGTTCAAAGATCGTTGGATTCTTGTTTTATTTTCAGGAATTCTATCCATTATATTGAAATTAAATAAAAATATTTCAGGTAGATATTGTCAACTTTTTTGTTTTCAACCCATATAAGTGATAAAAATATAGTTTAAATGTGTGGAACTAAAAGTTTTCAAACAATTTTTCTCCTGCAGAAACGAAACAAGGTTTTCGGACGATAAAGTAATCTAGCATCTAAATTTGGTTAGTTATCAATGCATGAAATGAAGTCAATGTTGGTGTTTGACTGCAAGTCCGTTTATTGCAAACGGCAAATGCAGGAATCCCGAAAAGCTGTAATTGCCATTCGATTAGATTCTCGACGCTTACTCCATTTCCAATTCCCAGTTTGTGGTAAATGCGCATGCATGGGCAGATACGTCGCGAAAAATCAACAGGCAACTACTGCACCACTTTTGTGTTCTTTTTCGATCAATGAAAGGAAAGCGGATGGAAAAAATACGTCAGCGGAAATATTAAAAAAAAAAACATTTCACAATTTTTTCAAAAAATGTTTGTTACGATAAACAGCCTAACAGTAAAAAAATGTAGAGAAATAGGCAAATATAAAATAGGGTGATTCAGAGAAAACAAAATTTTTGATATTTTAAAGTCCCACCCTCTTATTTTGTGTTATTTGGTGAAAAAAGGTTTTCTGAATTTTTTGAGATTAAAAAAAATGTAGGCGTGGCTCTCAACCCTTAAAGTACCACACGCCTAACCTGCAAAATATTGTTCACCGAAAAGGAGCTTGCACATGCCGGTTCCTTTTTTGACATATTTTGGGGATGCCTCCCGAGTATTTTGAGCATGGAATTAAACAAATCTGTTAGTCCCTTTTTGAAAAAAAAGCAAATTTTAATTATTTCTTTTTTTTTTTTTTTGAGGAAGCTCTTTTCTTAATCTCAAAACATTAGGAAAATCTTTTTTCGCCAAATAGGGGAAACCAGTAGGAAGTGGGTATGCTTTTAAAGCATAGTAACTTTTGCTTTATGTATTTTCGGCCAAAAGAGATAAATTTTCAAGAAAAAAGTTCAATTTTCAACAACAAAAAAATGATTTTCAACTAAAAGGTTACATTTGCAACCAAATAGTTGAACTTCCCAGCAAAAGAGATAAAGTTTTTAAAGAGAAGTTGAATTTTTAACCAAGTTGATTCATTTTCTATAAAAAAAGATGAATCTTCAACAAAATATATGCATTTTTACCCAAATAGTTGAATTTTCATTGAAAAAAAAATTAATTCTCAACAAAAAATGTAATAGTTGATATTGAAATCAAACAAGATTTTAATTTTAATTCAAAAAAGGTTGAATAAAAATTAGAAAAGACGAATTATCAACAAAACAGTTAAATTTTCAACTCAAAAAGATACATTTTCAATTAAGGAGATACATTTTTTACCACAAAAGTAGAATTTTTAAGAAAAAATATATATATGAATTTTCAGCCAAATAGTAGAATTTTAAACCAAAAAAGGTGAAATCTCAACGAAAAATGTATTGCTGATATTTTAACATAACAAAATTTTTAGTTTGAATCAAAAACAGTTGAATTTCACCAGAAATATTAATATTTAACAAAATAGTGGAATCTTTAAGTAGAACAGATTAATTTTTTACGAAACCATTGAATTGTTAACCAATGAAATGAATCTTCAACCAAGAGGATTAATTTTCTACCCAAAAGATGAAATTTCAACAAATTACATAAAATTTTAACATCAAAAAATGAATTTTTTTCACTAAAAAAGATGCATTTTCAACCAAAATGGAATAGTGAAGTTTTCAGATAAAAAAAAAAGTAATTTCCAACCAAAGAAATTAATTTCAAAAAAAAAATAGTTTAATTTTCAACCAAAGGGATGAATTTTCAAATGAAATGTTGAATCTGTAACCAGAAAAATTAACTTTTAACAAAGGAGTTTAAATTTCCATCGACTACTTGGATTTTCAACCAAAAAAGATGAATTCTCAACGAAAAATTAAACATTTGATATTTCAACTAAAAATATTCAAATTAAAAATCAAAAACAGTTGAATTCAACCATGAAAGACGAACTTTCAACAAAATAGTTAAATCCTTAACCAAAACGGATGAACAACCAACATAGTTAAACTTTGAAGCAAAAGAGACGAACTTTTGACAGATTAATTTTCAACCAACTAGTTACATTTTTAAGCAACAAGAGATAAATTTTCAAACTTAAAAGTTAAATTTGCAACTAAGACAGACCTTCGGTGAAGAAAGAAAAATAATTCCCATCAAACTGTGAAATTTTTAATTTAAAAGGGTGAATTTTCTACTAAACAGTGGAATTTTTAACCCGAAAATATAAATCTTAACCAAAAAGATAAATCTTGAACCAAAAAAATTATTTTTGTGAAAAGTAGTTTAACTTTCAACATAGCAGTTAATTTTCAACCAAAGAAGATGGCTTGGTAACAAAATAGTTCAATTTTCAACAAAATACTTAAATCTTTAATTAAAAGAGATGAATTTTAAATCAAAAATATAATAATAGACTTTTCAATAAAAAATAATTAACTTAAACAAAAAGGACAACTTACTACCAAAAGATGAATTCTCAATTCAAAAGGCTGCTTTTTTATCCAAATAGACAAATATTCAAAAAAATTGTTGAATTTTCGAGAAAATAATTAAATTTTCGAGAAAATAATTAAACTTTCTACCAAATAATTCTATTTGGTAGAATTCTGAACCAAAAATATAATAATGGATTTTTAGCCGAAAAGAATTATTTTTCATCCCAAAATAGTTGTACTTTCTTATTGGGTTCTATTAATTCAATTCGCATTAAAGCGAAAAAACGAGAAAAAGGTAAAGTTTCTTGAAAATGGGAAAAAAAGAGAAAGTCTTTTAGAAAGGAAGAAAAGAGGGAAATAGGAGAAAGAGTGTGAATTCTGATACTATGACTTCCAAATTTCATCCACCTCATACTGGTTTCTCCTATCACAAAATAAGGGGCTGAGACTTCAAAAAATCCAAATTAATTTTTTTACCTCTCTAGCAGACAACAGAAACACTAAAAATAAAAGAAAAAGGCTCTAGAAGTAAAAATCGAACGCGTGAAACTCCTTACACCAAAGCTCTAAGATCTTACACCAACATAATCCAGTTTGACATCTCATGATGAAGGTGCTCCAACCAAGCTTTTAGCGTCACTTCCTAATTGATGGATCGCTGCTCTACTGACTATAAGTGCCCTCTAATGACGATTAGGTGTCCTCTAATTGGCCAGAATTTGTCGTCTATAAATATACAGCTTGATGCACATTGCACATTGCACATGCAGAGTCGAGAGAGGAAATTAGAAAACCAGAAAAGAGAGACGCGGAGAGATGTAGAGGGATGTAGAGAAAATATAGAGGACATGAAGTGTCGTTTACTCCCTGTTTTCTGGTGGCTGACACAATGCATTGAATATCCGTTCTATGGTCGTAGTCGGCGGAATAGGGGTAACGGAACCGTGTAATAACCGCATATACAACCAACTGTAGGTACAATAGTTACGTACGGAGGTAGTAGCTAGCAGGCAGTAGGTAGTACTCGTAGGTAGTGGGTGGATGACTAGGTATATGTAGGAAGCAGGTACTACATAACGGGCATAGGTATTCGACTCCGTTGCAGTCTCTCTATATGCTGTGCTCAGCAATGCAGTCTCCTATCCCCCTTAAACCCTCCTGCAGTCTAGGCCGGTTTATCCTTATCGAGGGTAGCGGGCCACATAAATCAAAGTGTTTACTCGACAGACATGGGGACCACTGAACTGGTGCAAGCTCACGGCTAATAATGAGCACTGAGCGCACATACTGGTTGACCTCTCTAGGTCTACTATTGAGTACTCACATTCAACTTGTGACGATCCGCAGTTGACAATTCAAGAGTCATCGTGGTCCTAGGAATACCATTTCATACTTGGAGCTTTCGTTTCTGGATTGGTGTTTCTCTCTCTATGCTATCCTAAGATCTCGCCACCGCCGCTTTTTTAAGACATAAGACTCTTCATGCCCATTTTCATGACCACGCCCCTAAGGCACACTCAAAACCATTCCCACATTCCTTGAGCACGATATCTTACACATTTGACTACTCCCACTTTATTTGGACACGCCTACTTTCAACGCCCATTTTCATTGACAACACTCTTTAGCCATACAATCAAACGCATATTCTGACAATGAATTTTTTGACGACGCCCCTTAGACACACCCAAATCTACTGCTATATTCATTTAACAAAAACTTTAGTCATCCAATTGACAACGCCCACGTTATTTGACAACGCCTGTTCGCAAGGCCTACTTTCATCTACTACACTCTTTAGTTATACGATCAGAGAAACATTAGGTAAATTGATTTTTTGACCACGCCTCTAAGAAACACCCAAATCAACTCCCACATTCGTTACGCACGAACCTTAATCATCCAATTAACCACACCCACATTATTCAACAAGGCCTTTTTGTAACGTTCACTTTCATTGACTACACTCTTTAGTCATACGATCAAACGCACATTGTTTATATTAATTTTTAGACCACGCCCCTTATAAATACTAAAAGCCACTCCCACATTCCTTAACCACGAACTTTATTCATCCAATGGACCACACCCACTTTTTTCAAGCAAGCCTTTTCAAAGACCACTTCCATTGACTATCCTCCTTATTCTTGCAACAAAACACACATGCTAGCAATGAATTTGTTAACCACGCTTCTTAGACACACTCAAAGCTACTCCAACATTCATTAAACCACGAGCTTTCACCTAATTGACCACCCCCACTTTATTTAACGACGCCTATATTTAACGCCCATTTACATTGATTACACTTTTTACTCATACAGTAAAACACGTATGCCAGCAATTAATTCATTAAATACGCTGATTAAACACAACCTTGAATATACCCACATTCCAATTCTTCTTTATTTATACAATTCGCTGCACATGTAATCAATCCTTTCTTTGTACACGCCTCTTAGGCACTCCCTTGGTCTTTCATATATTCCTTGACAATACTTTCTAAACATAGAAATTACCACACCTACTTTATTTGTCGAAGCCCACTTTCATTAGCCACGCCCATTTGGCACATCCTTTCCCCTTAACTATGCCCAATGGCCTCACGCATTTTCATTGGCCAACCCTTTGTCACGCCCTTGATCACGCTCCTTAGAAATCAGCAATAGGATTATCCAAAAGAAAAAGAAGTCCAAATCTCAAATTACATTTTCTAGTTTAAAAAAAAAATTTAATTTAATTATGCATATTTAAGAAGATATTCGAAGAAAATTTTTATAAAGAAGCAGTAATCATCTATTCCACTCACTGGGATGTCTTTAGTAAACATTTCACTAATTTTCAGATTCTTAAACAACAATTTCATATGAGTATATAAAATTACTATTTTTGAAAAATTGGATTATGCGAATTGTTTTTTGAAGAACATACAAATAATTAAAATATATATTGAAGCAACAAAATAGTCAAATTCGCGATGAGCGACCCCTATATATTACCCAATTTATTTTTCCTTTGGCGTAGCTCATTTTTAGCCCAAAAGGAAGAGTAAGAGCGAAAATTCAAGTTTGAGATTTTGACTTCATTTTTTTTAGCACTTCTAATCAACAATAATAAATGACCATCATGATTCGTGACCAGTATTGGGTATTAACTTATAAGAAATAATTAATTTACTAAAAAATCACTTTACTTCTAACTTTTATGGTAACTTAGTTACTATTCATAAAAATGAGTAACTTGTAAGGTAACTTAGTTGCTATTTTTCAGTAACTTGTAACTTTTAATTTTTGTTATCCGGGCCCAGGGACAATCTCTCCGTTATCCCCGGGCCCCCCCGCCCTCTAGCCAGGCCGAATTATTTGTATATTTTATTTTAAAAGACGTTTATAGGGGTCATTGAATAAAAATGAATTAAAAAAAGCGTGTATTTGTTTCATTCACTTTGACTAATGCATATTTCTTTTTAAATGAAGTTTTTATGGATTATCATCTTAGTCATTCTGATTTTCCAATAAAAAAAAAATGAGGGAGTAAATTTAAAGTAACTTTTAAGGTAACTTGAAGATAATTTTTTCTAGTAATGTAACTATAAATATTCGCTTCAAAAATATTAACTTTCCGAACACTGTTCGTGACACCTTTCACGATGGAGAGAAAAATTTATAAGGTGAATTACGATAAAATTTTTAGCAAGAAAAATTAATCTAAAACTTTTTACTTGATATCTCAATTAGTTCTCGAGATATTGATGTTTCTATATTAAATTTATTTTATTTTTAATTAAACCAATTTTTAGTGTGAAGCAAGGATGTGAGAAAATTATCACCAACCCCTTAGGAGGGGTACTCAAAAAGTCGTAAGCATATGACAAAATTATAAACGAACCCTCAGGAGGGGTACTTTGAAAGTAGTGTAAGTTTGTCAAAGTTATCACTAATCGATTGGGGTTGTACTTGGGAATTGGAAGGGGATTTTCCAAACTATAACAAAATCCTTAATTTTAGGTAATTGGAAAAGGGATGGGTTGTAACAAAATTATCACCAATCCCTTAGGAGGGGTACTTAAAAAGTAGTAACGGTTATGAAAAATGATAAAAGAACCTTTAGGAGAACTCTTAAAAGAGGATGGAGGTGCGACAAATTTATCACTAATCGATTGGGGCGGTACTTGGAAATTGGGAAGGGGATGTGCCAAAATTATAAACAATCCCTGATTCTAGGTAATTAGAAAAGTGATGGGATGTACGAAAATTATCACCAATTCCTTATAAGGGGTACTTGAATCGGGGTGATAGTATACAAAATCATAAGCAATCCTTTAGGGGAGGTACTTAGAAAGGGGGCAGAGGTGTGATTAAGTTATCACTAATGAATTGGTGGGGTACTTAGAAATTCGGAAAGGATGTTCCAAAATGATAAACAATCCCTTATTTTAGGTAATTGGAAAAGGGAAATGGTGATACCAAATTATCACCAATCCCTTAAAAGGGCTGGGAAAAACACCAATTATAAACAATCTCTTAGAAGGGGTACTTATAACGGGGTCGGAGGTGTGATAAAGTTATCAGTGATCGATTGGGGCGGAACTTGGAAACTGGGAAGGGGATGTGCCAAAATTATAAACAATCCCTCATTCGAAGTAATTAGAAAAGTGATGAAGTGTAAAAAAATTATTACGAATCCCTTAGGAGCGGTACTCAAAAAGTGGTGAGGGTATACAAAAATTATAAACAATTCTTCAGGAAGGGTACTTAGAAAGAGGACGGAGGTATGACAAAGTTATCGCTAACTGATTGAGGCGGTTTTTAGAAATTGGGAGAATATGTGTCGAAATTATAAACAATCCCTGATATTAGGTAATTGGAAAAGTGAAAGGGTGACACAATTAACACTAATCCTTGAAGAAGGGTACTTAAAAAGGGATGACAATATAAAAAAAATTGTAAACAGTTCCTTAAGAGGGTTACTTAGAAAGAGGACGACGGTGTGACAAAGTTAACACTAATGGTTTGGCTTCATACTTGGAAGTTGGGTTGGGATAAACAAAATTATAAACAATCCCTGGTTTCAGCTAACTGGAAAAGTGAGAAGGTCTAAAAAAAGTATTACCAATACCTCAGGAGGGCTACTTAAAGAGGGGTGAGGGTATCAAAAAATTATAAACAATCCTTCCCAAGGGGTACTTAGAAAGAGGATGGAGGTGTGACAAAGTTATTAATTTCTAAACAAAACAAATAAAATACTAATAATTCAAACGTGTTTTGTCGCCGCTTTTCAGGCAGAAATGTGAAACTAATTTCCATGATCTTAGCGTTTCATGCGCCACACGAAATACGAAATCCGAGATCCTTAAAGCTTCCATCTTAGCTTCAAAATATATTATTTCGGGAAACGTAAGAGGCAAACTACGTAGGTAAATCCACGTCTAACAAAATACGAAATTACACTGCCTCTGGCTGAGCAGTGGCTCGGATTACGGCTGAAGTTCTACCGCTAATTGTATTAATAAACGAACCGTGCGTACGATATCGGATATTCGCAACAATCCTCTCCACGAGGAATGAAATAAAATACGACAAAGGTGCTTATAGTCGTTGAAATCACCAGAATTGTCCACGAGTGCTCGCGAAAGTTTCAATTTGTCGGGTTAATTGAAACTTTATTTACATAATTTTTATTGGAAAATAATTTGTTTTGAATCCGGAAAAAATTAAGTAACCGTTAAAAAACTACGTTAGACTATTTTGAAGACTTTTTCCAACCCTTCTCTACTTTGTCACAGATCATCACGCAAAGCTTGAACCCCCAGGGTGACGTCAAAAATACGAATACCCCCCTGCCCCTTTTTTAAAGTCAAAATTTACTTTTTGATTTTATTTCATAAACACCTAAAAGAAAAGACAACATGGAAACATAATATTCTGAAAGACTTCACATCCCAAAATTTTTTCAAAACAGAGGAAATAGGGTGATTTTTTTGCAAAAACAGTTGAATTTCTAACCCTTGAGGAGAATTTTCCACAAAGCAGTTGAATTTCAGAAAAAAAAGATTAAACTTTAACCAAAAACAGTTGCATTTTCAACCAACTAGTTGAATATTCAATTTGAAAAAAAAAACTAATTGTTTAGAAGACAGTTGAATTTTCAATCCAAAAGGACTAATTTTTTATAAAACAAAAATTGTTCAAGAAAACGCTCGAAGTTTTGAAAAATAATTAAATTTTAAATAAAATAGATGAGTTTTCAGCAAACAGTTGCATTTTTAAACAAAGAAGGTAAAGTTTCTACCAAAAGAGATGGATCTTTAAAGCAAAAAGACAAATTTTCAACAAAAGAGTTGAATTTTCTATCTGGAAAGATTTCCCAGTCAAGAGAAGAAAAATCATCAACCAAATTCTGCAATATTCAAACCAAAAAGGCGAATTCTCTAAAAAACGTTTATTTTTGACAAGAAAATATAAATTGTCAACCAAACAGTTAGTTTTTAACCGAAAAGTTAATTTTCAACCAAATATTTGAATTTTTTACGAAAACAATAGAATCTTCAACCCAAAAAGATGAAATTTAAAAAAAAAGTTGAATTTTCAAGTCAAACATTTGAACTTCAAACCAAAAATGATTCATTTACCAAAAAATGGAATAGTTACATTTGCAGTTGAGAAAATTTATTTTCAAGAAAAAACTAATTTTCAGCAAAATAGTTCCATTTTTTTACCGAAGAGATAAATCTTCAACTAATAAAATTAATTTTCAAAAAATTAGTTAAAATTTCACACCTAAAATAAAAGACAGAACATGAAAACATAATATTTTAACAGACTTCACAGCCCAAAATTTTCTCAAAACAGAGGAAATAGGGTGATTTTTTGCAAAAACAGTTGAATTTCTAACCCTCAAGGAGAATTTTCCACAAAGCAGTTGAATTTTAGAAAAAAAGATTAAACTTCAACCAAACACAGTTGCATTTTCAACCAACTAGTTGAATATTCAATTTGAAAAAAAAATGTTGATGAATTTTTAGCAAACAGTTGCATTTTTAAACAAGAAAGGTAAAATTTCTACCGAAAGAGATGAATGTTTAGAGCAAAAAGACAAATTTTCAAAACAAGAGTTAATTCTCTATTTGGAAAGATTTTCCACTCAAGAGAAAGAAAATCATCAACCAAATTCTGGAATATTCAAACCAAAAAGGCGAATTCTCTATAAAAACGTTTATTTTTAACAACAAATATATTTTGTTAACCAAACAGTTAATTTTCAACCGAAAAGTTAATTGTCAACTTAATATTTGAATTTTTCACGAAAACAATAGAATCTTCAACCCAAAAATATGAACTTTCAACAAAAAAGTTGAATTTTCAAGGCAAACATTTGAACTTTAAACCAAAAGTTATTAATTTACCAAAAAATGAAATAGTTACATTTTCAGTTGATAAAATTTATTTTCAACGAAAAAACTAATTTTCAGCAAAATAGTTCCATTTTTTACCAAAGATATAAATCTTCAACTAATAAAATGAATTTTCAACGAATTAGTTAAAATTTCAACTAAACCGTTCAATTATCATGTAAGATGATTAATTATATACCAAAAAATACAAATTTACGATAAAATACATAAATTTTTAACCAAATTGTTGAATTATCAACTAAAAAGTGAATTTTTAACTAATAATTTTTGAGCAGATAGTTTCTACAGAAACAATGGAATATTCAACCCAAAAAGAGGAATTTCCAACGAAACAGTGGAATTTAACCAAATAGTTTAATTTTGAACTAAAAAATCAATATACAATCAAAAATGGAAAAGTTAAGTTAGAAGTTGATAAAAATGACTCCCAACCCCAAAAAAAAAAAACTTTTAACAAAATAGTTCAATTTTTAACCAAGGAGATAGATCTTCAACGAAGCAGTTAAGCTTTCAATCCAGAAGATTAATTTTCTACTAAAAAAGGCAAATTTACAACAAAATACATCAATTTTTAAACAAATTTTGAAATTTTCAACTAAAAAGCTAATTTTCAACCAAAACTTTAATTTTTTACAATAAGGTGATTTTTTTACTTCAACAAATAATTTAAATTTTCAACCAAAAAAGATGTTTAATACTTGACTTTTCAAGTAAAAATGATCAATTTTCAAGCAAAAATGGATTAGCTTTTTTTAGTCAAGAAAATTAATTTTCAATAAAATAGTACAAGATGAATTTTGAAAAAAAAAAAAAAGAATTCTGGCCCGAAAATATTATAGTATAAACATCAATTAAAAGGAATTAACTTTTAACCAGAAAAGTCTATATTTACATGTTATACTTGTAAAATAAAATAACTAATTTTTAATTTCTTCAAGCACTTAAAAAAATTGTCATTTAAATTTATATTTTCCATCCAAAAATCTTATTTAAAGAGCTTCCATATTCAAGCCTCATCGATTTTGCTGCCAGGCTGAATCAAAATGCAATGACCTGGTAAGGATTTTAATTAAGCTGAAAATCTCCATCGAAAATTGAGATAAAAAAGGTTAAATCCCAAAATGAACTTGCAGTGATCCAATTTAGTTATAACCTCGAAATCGATAACATTAAACGATGCTAAAAATATATATATATAATATACATAATAATCGAATTATTTCCGCTTCAGTAGGTAGCGTATTCTCGCAAAGAGAATAATTAGAATTTGCGTAATAATGTAGTTGCTGCTTTAATTAACTGGAAACGAAACCGTGGATTTAATCAGGCGACAAATTTTTCCGGTGGAAAAATCCTGTGCGAAAGAAGGGAGAATGGAAGACAAAGTTGGCGAAGATAAATATCCGCGAGAGGCTAATATTATGATAAGAACGGCACATTTAAAGAGGATTTTTGCATCCACCCGTAAATCCATGCACTACTGAAAGTGTGGACGGGTGCAGGAATAATATGAAAATCGACGAAAATGCATAAAAGGCTTTCACCGTTTAAAAAAAAAATCCGCATCCTCAATATTATGCTCGAATATTCGCATTGTGAATGGAAAATTCGGTTAATAAGATTTCTCTGCTTGATTAAATTTTACACGGTTGAATATTTTATAACTAGTAAATATTTTACTTCAGATTATTTATTTATAATAACCTAATAAGATAAAAAATATGTTCAGCAAACAAAATTTATTTTCTTCTTTACAGAATTCCGGGAAAATTTCGAAGTAGATAAAGCTGAATTCAGTAAGACGTATTAAAGATTGAATAGGTAAAATTTCAACTAAAAACAATCAATTTTTAGCAAAAAATGGTCCAGTCAAATTTCCAGTTCAAAAGATTAATTCTCAACCAAAAAAAACGAATTTACAACTAAATTGTGAATTCGTAAACCAATAAAATCAATTTTTATCAAAGAGGTTGAAAGAGGTTTGAAAATTTGATTATTAAATTTTCTCTGCATGAGTAATCTTTTACACAGTTGAATATTTTATAAATAGCAAATATTTATTTTTAGATGAGTTATTTTTATTCATTTGATAACATAAAAAATGTATTAAGCAAAGAAAATTTATTTTCTTCTTTACAGAATTCTGGTTAAATTCCGCAGTGGATAAAGCTGGATTTAGTCAGACTTATTAGCGATCATAGGGACTTACGAGACTTCAGTAAAAAAAATATAATAATTTTCAATAAATGTTGAATCTTCAACCAATGAAATAAACTTTTAACAAAGAAGTTTAGCTTTCAACCCAATAGTTGAATTTTCAACCAAAAAGATTAATTCCTAATTAAAAATTTAATAGGTACATTTTCAACTAAAAACGATCCATTTTCAGCAAACAATGGATCAGATGAATTTTCAGCTAGAAAGATTAATTTTCAACCAACAAAAAAAAACGAAATTACAACTAAATTGTAAATCAAAGAGCTTGAAAGAGGTTGGAAAATTTGGTTAATAAGTTTTCTCTGCTTGACTAAATTTTACACGGCTGAATATTTCACAACTAGTAAAGATTTTGCTTTAAATTATTCATATTAATTTAATAACATGAAAAATATGTTCAGCAAAGAAACTTTATTTTCTTCTTTACACATTTCTGGATAAATTCCGGAGTAGATAAAGCTGGATTAATTCATACGTTTTAAGGACCGTAAGTAATTAAGAGTCTTAAATAAAAAAAATAAAAGCAATTTAAAAAAAAAAAGTTAAATCCTCAACCAACAAAATGAATATTTAACTAACAAGTTCATCCCAACCCTTGAAACGATCAATTTTTAGCCAAAAATGTAACATTTTTTTAAAAATTATTTTCAGTTAAAAACATTAATTTGCAACAACAACAAAAAAATTATAACAAAATTGTGAAATCTTAAACCAATAAAATGAATTTTAATCAAAGAGGTTGAAAGAGGTTGGAGAATTTGGTTAATTAGTTTTCTCTGCATGAGTAAATTTTACACGGTTGAATATCTTATAAATAGAAAATATTTTACTTTAGATTAGTTATTTTTCTTCATTTAATAACATGAAAAATGTATTCAACAAAGAAATTTTATTTTCTTCTTCACAGAATTCTGGGTAAATTTCGAAGTGGATAAAGCTGGATTTAGTCAGACTTATTAGCGACCGTAGGGACTTACGAAACTTAAGTAAAAAAAATATAAGAATTTCTTAAAAATGTTAAATCCTCAACCAATGAAATAGACGTTTAACAAAGAAGATCAGCTTTCAACCAATAGTTGAATTTTCAACCAAAAAAGATGAATTCGTAATTAAAAATTTAATAGGTAAATTTTCAACTAAAAACAATCAGTTTTTAGCAAGAAATGGTCCAGTTAAATTTTCAGTTAAAAAGATTAATTCTCAACCAGAAAAAAAACGAATATACAACGAAATTGTGAAATCATAAACCAATATAATAAATTTTTATCAAAGGGGTTAAAAGAGGTTGGAAAATTTGTTTGATAAGTTTTTTCTGCTTGACTAAATTTTACACGGTTGAATATTTTACAACTAGTAAATATTTAGCTTTAAATTATTTATACTAATTCAATAACATAACAAATATGTTAACCAAAGAAAATGTATTTTCTTCTCTGCAGAATTCTGGGTAAATTTCGAAGGAGATAAAGCTTGATTTAGTCAGACGTATTAAGGACCGTAAGTAATTAAAATAAAAGAAATTTTACAAAAAAATGTTAAATTCTCAACCAATGAAATGAATATTTAACAAACAAGTTCAACCCAGCCCTTGAATTTTCAATCAAATAAGATGAATTGCTAATGAAAAATTTATTAATTAAAATTTCAACTAAAAACAATCAATTTTTAGCAAAAAATGGAACAGTTTCTTTAAAAGTTATTTTCAGTTAAGAAGATTTATGTTCAACAACAACAACAAAAACACAATTTATAACAAAATTTTGAAATCGTAAACCAATAAAATGAATTTTCATCAAAGAGTTTGAAAGAGGTTAGAAAATGTAGTTTAATAAGTTTCCTCTGCTTGACTAAATTTTACACTGTTGAATATTTTATAACTTGTGGATATTTTACATCAGAATATTTATTTATATTAATTTAATGACATAAAAAATATGTTCAGCAAAGAATATTTATTTTCTTCTTTACAG
>CAKNYM010044411.1:66940-113098 GCA_932195095.1 Andricus curvator | reverse complement strand
ATAAATTATAATAATAATATAATAAAATATTAATTTTCAACCAAAAAAAACGAATTTACAACAAAATTGTGAAATCGTAAACCAATAAAATGAACTTTAATCAAAGAGGTTGAAAGAGGTAGGAAAATTTGGTTAATAAGTTTCTTCTGCTTGACTAAATTTTACACGGTTGAATATTTTATAACTAATAAATATTTCACCCCAGATTATTTATTTATGTTAATTCAATAATGTGAAAAATATGTTCAGCAAAGAAACTGTATTTTCTTCTTTACAGAATTCTGGATAAATTCCGAAGTAGATGAAGCTGGATTTAGTCAGACATATCAAGGACCGTGAGGAATTACGAGCCTCATCTGCGTTACCCTTTAATAGTTTAGATTAGATGCCATCGCTACGTAAAATTATTATGAAAAGCTTTATTACTTAAAAGTGGAATTAGAATTTCAAAAAAAAATTGAGAATGAAACTTTTTAAAGGCGCCCTTTAAAAAGTACGTCACGATATTTTACACACTTTTCACACCCCTCTCCTCCTTCGTCCAGATTTTTAATTAGTTGATTAATTTTCTATTGGAAGAGATGAATTAATGAAGAAATATTAGAATTTTTGAGGTAAAAAATTTAATTTAATAGAGAACAGTTGACTCTTAAACCCGAAAAGATGATTTTTCATCTAAGAAGGATGATTTTTCGACCAAATGTACGAATTTTCAACTGATCAAAAAATTTATTTTAGGCAAAATCGTTGCATTTGCAGCCAAATAGTTGAATTTTCAAGCAAAAGAGACGAATTTTCAATAAAATAGTAGAATTTTCAACCAAATAAATTAATTTTTAAACAAAGGGGATGAATTTTCAACCAAGAAGTTTTTAACACAGCAGTTGAATTTTCGAACAAAAGGGATGACTTTTTGACGAAATAGTTTAATTTTCAACAAAATATTTAAATTGTCAGCCCACAAAGATGAATTTTCAACCAAATAGTTGAATTTTCAAGAAAAAGAGGAGAATTCTTAACAAAATAATTGAATTTTCAATCCAAAAAGTCAAATTTTCAACAAAATTGTTCCATTTACGACCAGAAAAGATGACTTTCAACAAAGTTATTGAATTTTATATTTAACAAAAATTAATTCATGGCCAACGGCCATGCCACGCTGAAAAAACCAGTTCTCGTCAGATCACTGAAGTTAAGCAGCGTTGGGCGCGGTTAGTACTTGGATGGGTGACCATTCGAGAATACTGTGTGCTGTTGGCATATTATGGGTGTGGTGAGCCCAAATTTGTAGTTATTTATAACTACAAGAAAACTATCCACCTAGAAACACTACCCGAATCGGGTAGTGTCACGCCTACCCTGAAAGGGAAATGGCTTAATGGTATACAATTCTCAAAAAAAATAGTAGATAATATTTTAGCCAAAAAAGATTTTATTTTTGAATCAAAAACATTTCAATTTAACCAAAGAGATGGATTCTTAACAGAAAATGTAATAGTTGATATTTCGACCAAAAAAAATTAAATTTTAAATTAGAAACAGTTGACTTTAACCAAAACGGTTAATTTTCAACAAAAGAGTTGAATTTTTAGTCCAAAAAGTCGAATTTCCAACAAAATAGTTCCATTTACGACCAAAAAGTATGACTTTCAACAAAGTAGTTGAATTTTATCTTTAAAAAAAAATTAATTCTCAAAAAAAATAGTAGTTAATATTTTAACCGAAAAAGATTTTAATTTTGAATCAAGAACATTTTAATTTAACCAAAGAGATGGATTCTTAACAAAAAATGTAATAGTTGATATTTCCACACAAAAAAATTAAATTTTAAATCAGAAACAGTTCAGTTTAACTAAAAAAGATTCATTTAAAAAAATAGTTGATTTTTCATCCAAAACAGGTTAATTTTTAACGGAACAGTTGCATTTTTAACCAAAAAAAGAAAATTTTCTACGAAAAGAAAGAAATTATAAAAATATAAAGATTGTTTTTCAACAAAAGATTTTAATTTTCAACTAAAAAAGATTTTTTAGACAAAAGAGAAACAAAATTTCAACCAAAAAGTTGCATTTTCTACCAAAATAATGGAATTTTTAAACCAAGAAGACACAATTTTCAACAAAATAGTTTAATTTTTAAGGCAAAAAGGTGAATTTTCTACAAAACAGTTAAATTTTCAAGTAAAAACGATACATTTTCAACCCAAAATGGAATAGTTACATTTTCAGTTCTAAAAATCGATTTTTAACTGACAAATACGAATTGATAACAAAATACAAAAATTTTTATTCAAATTATTGAATTTTTATCTAAAAACGATTAATTTTCAACCAATAATGAAATAGTTAAATTGCGATTTGAACAAGTATTAGCTTTCAACCCAAAAAAACGAATTTTGAAGAAACGAGTTAAATCTTCAACCAAGTAGTTGAATTTTCAACCAGAAATGAATTAGTTCAATTTTTAGTTAAGACTCATTTTGAACAAAAAAAAACGAATTTTCAACAAAATTATTGAGTTTTAAAACAATAAAATTAATTTTCAGCAAAGTGGTTCAACTTTCAACGAAGCAGTGGTAAAATCAATTAAAACAATGGTTGAATCTTCAACCAAATAGTTAAATTTTTAACAGAAAGAGATGAATTCTTAAATAAAAATATAGTGGTAGTAGTAGACTTTTTAATTAATTATTAATTAAATTTTATATTATTATTAAAAAAGAGGAAGAGAGGGAAATAGGATAAAGAGTCTGTATTTAGATGATTTATTTATATAATGAAATCACTAATTTTCATTTTTTCGAGCAAAAAAAAATTCTTATTCACATTTATATTTTCCATCTGTGAAGTCACATTTTGCTTCAACCCACCCTCCTTCGTCACGAATCGTCACAAAAACTTCTATCCCTCCCCACTTATTTATTTTGATAAATTCTATAACAAAAAAATATGTTCAGGAAACAAACTTTCATTTCTTCTCTTCAACATTCTAGGCAAATTCCGAAGTAAATAAAGCCGGCTTTAGTCAGACTCAGGACCGTAAATTAAGGAATTACGAGCCTCATCTTCATTACCCTTTAATAGTTCGGATTAAATCCCATCGTTAGATAAAATTATTATAAAAAGCCTTACTGCATAAAAAGTGGAATTAGAATTAGAAAAAAAATTGGAAAGGGAAACTTTCTAAAGGCCACTTTATAAATTACACAGAGGATAAAATATTTCCTTTGAGAATTGGTTTCTTGGCTTCAGGTTTTAACTGCAGGGAATCCTGAAGAGTAATTTTGTCAATTTCAGTGCCTTTTGTACGTCTTTAACAATGCCATAGACTTTTATAGAAGCAGTTATGAAGTAGACTCGAAAATTATATTACGTCAGGCCGACGTGACCTCTATTTTCAAACTTGTACCTTTTGTGACAAGCACTACCAGACATTGGACGACAATTTTCGTCTGGAAAATTTAACTCTGGCTAATTTATTCCATTTTAATTAAGCAAGAAATGAAAAAAAGTATTTTTATCATTTTAAAACTAAATAAAAAAATATCCAATTTTTTTATTATTTTTTTTTATTTTACCACAATTGGAAGGTTTACCACTTTTGGAATATTTCCGGGTCAACTGAAAAATGCCGAAAAATGAAAATCCCGAGACTGTAAAATTCCGGAAAAAGAAGGTATTTAAAATAGAAAATTCGCGGATCTATAAAATTACTGAAGAAAAAAATTCCGCCCGAAATTTTCTCCGAACCTTATAACATTTTCCAAACAAACTTTGCAGGATTCAATTCAGCATTGATTTATCACGAAGTTAAATTTGTTTAAATTAACAATCCAATTTTTGTGAACGCTCTTTACATTTTTTTTTAAATTATATGCAAATTTTCGAACAAAATTGTTCATACAAAAATATACATTTTCTCAAATATTATTATTTTTAATTCAAACAATAATTTTTAAACACTTTAAACATTTTTAAAAAATTTCTTTGACGGCAATATTTTATTGTATTATTTTTATAAACAAATATTATTCATTCAAAAACAATGTATTAATTTTTCAATTTCAACGGCCATACCACGCTGAAAAACCCAGTTCTCGTCAGATCACTGAAGTTAAGCAGCGTTGGACGCGGTTAGTACTTGGATATGTGACCATTCAAGAATACTGACATGAGTGCTGTTGGCACATCGTGGGTGTGGTGAGCCCACACTTGTAGTTATTTATAACTACAAGAAAAACCTAGAAACACTACCCGAATCGGGTAGTGTCACGCCTACCCTGAAAGGGAAATGGTTTAATGGTATAAAAAAAGAATTTTATAATTTGGGGATTTTCTAGTTCAATGCAAGTTTTTTTTTTAATGTGCATAGTATTTTGTTTCAATTATTGTTATTTCAAATTCAAAAAATTATTTTTTCAAATGTATTGAAATCCAAAATTTTTTTTCTATCAAAATATTTCATCACTGTATTTTAATTGAATAAATATGATTGATTAAAAACCAATTTTTTTAATAGTTAAAATCCGATGCACTGTAAAATTTCCGAATGAGAAAATATTCGAAATAGAAAATTCATGAAATTATAAAATTTTTAAAGTATAAAAATCCAGAATGGGAAAATTCCCAACAGTTTATAATATTACTGAATTTGAAAATTTCCGAAGAATAAAATTCCCCATAGAAAATTGCCGAATTATAAAGTATCTGACACTGTCAAATTTCCAACACTAAAAAAGTCCTGAATTTAAACAATTAAAACATTATGTTTCTAATCAATATCATCTATTTATTAAAAATACAACAATGGAATATTTTGATCGAAGAACATTTTTTTTTAATTTGTAATGCATTTTTAAAAATTATTACAACCAACAGCCATACCACGCTGAAAAAACCAGTTCTCGTCAGATCACTGAAGTTAAGCAGCGTTGGGCGCGGTTAGCACTTGGATGGGTGACCATTCGAGAAAACTGAGTGCTGTTGGCACATCGTGGGTATGGTGAGCCCACACTTGTAGTTATTTACTACAAGTTATCAACCTAGAAACACTACCCGAATCGGGTAGTGTCACGCCTACCCCGAAAGGGAAATGGCTTAATGGTATACATTACTCTTCTAATAAAAATCTTGATCGCGTATTGTTCTTTTGCATTGAGAAATATTTTATCTTAATTATTGTTATTTAACATTCAAACAATAATTTTTTTAAATACATTGCAAATAAAAAAATGGTTTTGATCAAAATATTTCATCATTGTATTTTTAATGTATAATTATGATTTATTAATTAACAATTTTTTTAATTGATTATATTCGAAAATTTTCTAGTTTCGCAAATTTTTCATTTCTGGATAATTGACAATTCTGCAATTTTCTGTCGGAAATTTTATTTGTACGATGGAAAAATGCCGAAAAATAAAATTCCGGACCCTGCAAAATTCCCAAAAAAGAAAATATTCAAAATATAAAATTCCCAAATTTAGTAATTCACCGAAGTATGAAAATCCCAAATTCGAAAATTCCCGAACAGTTCACTTTCCTGAGTTTTTATTTCCTCGCATTAAAAATGTAAACAATTCAAAAATCCATTATTAAACAAATTTTTGAATATTAAGAGTTTCACAAAATTTTTGAAACAATAATCAACATTTTTCGATTCAAAGCGCTTGAAATTTTTTCAAATGGAAAATTTTTCAAATGGAAAATATTAAAAATCAAAAAATTAAAACTTATAAAGGGAAAAAATTCAAAATTATTATTTAATTTATTCAATTACTGAGGTATCAATTTCAAATAGTTATATTCTTATCTATTTTGGTTTTAAAAACACAATTTTTAACACTTCATTCAGAAATAGTATTCATTCTTGAAATCTTCCAATAAAATATTTTTCAATTTTAAACTATTCATTTTTTCAAATATTTAATCAAAAATTGGACAATTTTGATATGTTACATTGAAAATTAAAAATAGAAAAAAAAATAAAAATCAAGATTCCTATTATTTAAATTTTGGAAATTGCATAATTTTAAGCGTTTCAATTCAAAATTCTTGTTATTTTTTAAGTAGAGTTTGAAATTTTCAATATTCTGGAAAATTTTCAAAAAATAAATAATTCTGTTTTCAATTACTAGTTCCAAAATCTTCTCATATTCAAGGCTTGTATTTGACAAATTGTCTTCTTAATTTTTTATTCTTTTGAATTTTTCTGAAGGCATTTATTTCAAGATTGTTTAATGAAAATCCTTTAAACTGGAAATTCTGCAACTATCAAGTCCTTCAAGTTGACATCTTACAATTTCGAAGAATTTAAAAAAACAGATAATTTTCTACGTTTAAAATTAAAACAAAACAGTTTGTTAAAATGAAATTTCAAACAAAATTTTTTTTCTAATTGAAATCTTTAAAAATTATTGAATTCAAACTTGAAGCGTTAAAAATTGAACACTTTCAAACTTCGTTTAAACATTCAAGCATTCTCAAATTAGGATCTTGAAACTATTTCTTTAAATATTATTAATTTTGAAATTCTGCATCATGATTTTTAAAAGTTAATAATTTAAATCTAAGTTGTCCTAAAGTGGTCCTACAATTATAAGAAGTAATAATGTAATGACATAAAATTAAATCATCAAATTTAATTGAAAATTAGCTGAAATTTTCATCCGACTGATGGCATTATTCCAGTTTGCACTAGAAGTTAATGCAATCCAACTAAAAATATCTCTTTATTGATTTAACCTCACCTCCGTGAACGGGTTACAGAACTTTCCTTAATTACCCGTTTACTGCCTGGACAGACACACACATACACCTATACACAGAGTTTTTCTGTACAGGTTCACGCTGAAGTTTCTCATCATTTTTAATTAGTCCTAAAGTCACTTCCGATATTTTTCCTTTAATAAAACGAACCCTTTCTCTTACGTAAACTTCATAAATTGCACCAAGAAAAGAACGCCTTCAATTTTTGAAAAATACAAATTCGAAACCTTCCATTACTAAAGCAACAAATTTAATTTGCTTACAACCTCAAAAAACTGTATTCAAACTAAAATCCCCGAGTGATTTTTTATTGAAAATCTCAAAAATATGTAACAAAATGTATTTCTAAAATTAGATCTCAAACAAGGTTCAACACGGAAAAACTCTTCGGTGCAAAAAAAAGAGTAAAACTGCGAAAGACTTACAGGAGATGTGTACGACGAGAAGATTGATCAACACGAGGAGAGGGTCCACGTGGTACCGACACTTTGATTGTACGGTGGGGGTAAATTTATTTTCCGCGCGGAATTGCCGCCCTGAAAAAAAGGGCAGCATCGCGACCGACCGAAAATCCCGAAACGGGCCCGTTTGTGGCAGTAGTAAGAACCGCGACTAAACAGACACCGGCATCTCCCACCTTTCTTTCGAACCATATACGTTGAGCGCCAAAGAGAGACTGACTGCTTAAAATCGAGATCTCACGATCCTCTCGCGCAATTCCGGTACCACTCGGGCATCCTCGTCACCCCCCGGATCTAACCGCAGGCCACGTGAGAGCACCACCACGAACCACCATCACCACCCTGCAGATATACTCTACCCACTTCCTTCCGACCATCAAGTACCAGCCTCATCCACCTCAAAGAGCGCGCCAAATAACTTCGCTCTGGTATATAAATCACGTAGGAAAACATGACTGACGCATGGAAATTGGAAAATAACGCTCCGCCTCAACCCTCACCATCCTCAACTTGACGTTTTACTGCCCTGACTTAATCTAGCTAAAATAATATTATCTTGATCAACACTGCTGAATTGAAAACAGAATTGATGGAGAATAGCATTAAGATTAGAGAAACTGAGAAACAGAGTTATAAGAATATGAATAATAGAAGGTAATATTATAAAAGAGTAGAATAATTGATACATTTTAACCCATATCAGTCATCGACCTCTGGTTTCTCTTACACCCCTCCCTTATGTGTTCATACTTTCCACCTTCCTCCTTTAGAACCATTCATTTATCTATTCACTACCGACGTACATTCCAACCCATTATATATCTCCTTTAGCCCTCAAAAACATGCTTACACTATATTAGAATAATTATTGATGCATTTCAACCCTTCTCAATTATCACCATTTCAAACTTTTCCTTTATACACCTCTCTTATGAACAGTCCACTCTCTAAATCTGAATTAGTAGAAAACTACTAATTGGTAGTAATTTTCTACTAATTCAAATAGTGCCGACTCGTTTACTGGTAATTAGTCAGAATCTACTAATTCAATGAGTAAGAATAACTGACTAAATGAATTAGTAACTATATCTACTGAAGGAATTGGTAATGCTACTACTAAATGCATTGGTAAATGTATTGCTGGTTACTTTTTCAAAGGGTAGTTTCAAGTAAATTTGAAAACTGTTTTTTCAACGAAGAGTATTTTATTGAAATATATTAATAAATTATTAAAGTCGGATTAGGTCTGATTACAAAACAAGTTAGTTCAATCCGAATTGAAAACATGTTATAGTAATAATTAAAACTAGAATATTAATAATATTAAAAAAATTTACAGGACAAAAAAAACTACGAAGTCGTAACTGTTTTTCTTTTAGCTAGATAAAACTATTAAAATATAATGCGATAAACGAAAGATACGCATATCGACGCCTCCATTCAATATGACTCTAGGTGCTAACAGCGCTCTGTATGAGACTATTCCTTATGCTTATACACAGCGCATAGTCTCATGCACGGCGCTGTCAGCACATAGACTCATATTGAATGGAGGCGTCGATATATTAATATCAAACTTTAAAAATTATGCCAACAATAAGCTCAAGATTGCTTGGTGGCAAGCTTTGTAAGCTTTAAACTTCATTATCTTCGATTTTAAATTGCATTAATGAAATATTCAAACATCTAACGTCCTAACTGTCCTTTGCACCACACAATGTACGTCTGTACACTTGTCTTTAATTGATTCCGGATACTCTCCACTTCCTTAGGCACGTTACTAGCATCCTATAATACAAAATTTGTATTACATACTTTCAATTAGTATATCATGGTTAATTATTATTACAGTATGGTTAAATAAAGAAATCATACCTGAAAAAACATTCCCTGACATTTTCAAGTTCTATCCAGATATCTCAAGTTTTTGTCAGGTATAATTTTTTATAGTACGGAGCCATTCAAATATTTCTCTTTTTTTTTTTAAATCGACTAGGAATAAGTCCAGTTTCGCGAGTTTATTATAATTTTTTTCAGTTCCTGGATATTTAATTAATATTTTTAATTTAGAAATCTTTAACAAATTATATTACAAGATATTCCTAAATATATTATCAATTAAATATTCAAATAATACTAAAAACATAATTAATCATTTCTTGAATTTGTCTCTACAGTCTATGAGTTTGAATAATAATTCAAACAAATTTTTATTTGATAGTTGATAGTTGAATTTTGAACTAAAAACGATTAGTTTTCGAACAAAAATGGAATAGTTAAATTTTCACTTAGCAAATTAATTTTTCAGAAAAACAATTTTTTTGAACTAAAATGATGAATATTTTGCTGAAATAGATGAATTTTTACCAAAAGAGTAACTTTTAACCAAGTAGTTTTTATGTTTAATCAAAAAGATGCAATTTTAACTAAAATGATGAACCATTGACTGGAATAGTTGAATTTTCAACCAAAAATGATCATTTTTCAACCTCAAATTGAATGGTTAAATTTTTTATTTTGTATTATGTTAAACTAAAGAGATGCATTTGTAAGTAAAATGTTGGAATATTTGACTGGAATAATTATATTTTCAGTTTGAAAAAAAATTAATTTTCTGTTAAAGTAAAAACGAATTTTCAACAAAATAGCTCACTTTTCAACCAAAGAGATAAATTTTTAAGTAAAATGATGAATCTTGAACCAAAAAAAAAATATTTTTTAACAAAAGAGTTTAAGTTTTAACTCAGTGATTAAATTTGTATTCCAAAAAAGATGAATTCTGAACGAAAAATGTAGTAGTTGATATTCAAACAAAAAAAAATTTTTAATCACAAACAGTTGAATTCAACGAAGAAAAACTACTTTTCAACATGAATTGAATTTTCATCTTAAAAAGATTTTCCAGACAAGGGAGAGAAAACTTATCCGCAGCTTAACAATAAGGTGGTTCAAAAAAGGCTTTTTTGAAGACAAAAGAGTTTTAGATTCTGTTTTAAATTTAGGTTAAATAATAATTGTTGTGCCTTAGGAAAACTAGATCTGATGACTATAAGTGCTGCCTCAAAAGTGTAAGTTTAAAACATGAAAAGAGACTTAAAAATCTCCTTTAAAACAACCTCTCTATTCGTAGCAACAATTAAATTAAAATTTTTAACCCAAAAATTCGACTTAGAAGTTGTAAAGTAATTTAAAAAAATTCTCAGCCATCTACGTAGATTTTAATGAATGTTGAGTGAGTTTTCTGCAAGTAAGAGATCAAAAGATAAAACCTTTCTCAAACTGCTGGTTAATTACGATATGGTACGTCGATTTTCATGTAACATAGTCTTTATTGAAAAATGTATATCAATATTTTTATTATATCTTTGAAGGAGGCAATAAATGATAGTGCAAATAATTTTACATTCACTTGTTGGTATGGATAACAAAATTGTTTTAAATAAGACTATTATTCAACTTTTACTCTGTTTGAAGCAACATTTTGAAGGCAGCACTTAGAAAGTTAGAATTTCCCGACCGAGTTCTCCGAGGCTAGAGGAAAACTTGATTAATTTGTTCTTTATTATGAAAAATTCAAAAATCGGTTTGACTTAGAAAAAACTTATTGTACAAAGATAACAATCAGACATATCATTCATATAAATGGAATATGTAATAATAATTCACATGCGGAGATTTGGACAACTCCAGTGTACTTTTGAAGGATAGGTTTTTGACTCACTTGAAAATTTTAGAAAAAAATAGATGAATAAGTGAATATTAGCTTTTCATACCTTCCAGTTTGGCCACAGTGTCTGAATCTAAGTGATTTTCGAGTATTTTAGCCAATTGCTGTACACTGTATTCCCTGAAGGTCTTGAATTTTTCTGAAAATAAATTTTAGTTAACCTAACTTTTTTCAACGACACTTTCCAAGTTCCCTTTAAACTATTCACCTAATTACTAATATTAAACAAAAACTTACCCATTTTAAAGAAGCTAAGATAAACGATTCATTCTGCAATTAATTGCAGTTATAACACACTCTTTGCCGTCAGAATCCACTTATTCACTAATTTCGGAACATTTTGGGAACGAAAAATCGCGGGAGGAGCAAGTCACGGTGTCCTGGCAGCAGCAGAGTGCTTGGGCTTGTGCTATACGTTGGATGCCATTGACTTTCAGCGGTATATTCAAAATTAATTTGAACATGGTGGGTTTTTTCACAAAACCACGTTAGTGTCACTTCTTTTAAACACATTTGATTAGCTCCAAAATTCTCTAAAATTACATTAGACATTTTTGTAAGAAAAATTGTAATTTTTGTATTGTTTGAAGATGCGAGACACGTAAAATCAAATAGCGCCATTCGATTCAACAATTTGAGAGTAAATTTTGTAATTAAAAAATGATCTATTGGGGTTTCTCTTATTAGTTTTACAATGTTTTTATGACAAACCAATTTTTTTTACTTTGAACAAATTATTAACATGGTAATAAAAAATCTAATTTTATTTTGTATCAAAGATTTTATACAATAATAAAAATTTTAATATTTTAATTTCTGAGAAAGCTGTTATTCTACCTAATTTCACGAGTTCACATTGTGGCTGCACTGAAAAAATACATAGTGTATTGAGAAAACATTAAACTTTCTTAATTAAAACTCAAAAACCAGCAGAATGTATTTAAAAAATGATTAAATTATGTTTCCATAGGAATGCATTGCTACTCATTGAATTAGTAAGTTGGTACTACTAAGCAGATTAGTAGAATACCCTTATTAATTCAGTTAGTAACATTAATCTTACCGGTTCATTTAGTAGAAAGTGATAAAATTACTGATTTAACAGTCAGATATAATGCTACTAATTGAATTCGTAAAATTTCTACTAATTCTGATTTAGAGAGCACACATTCTTTCTTCCTACTTTACCACCATCCAATTATCTATTCACTGTACACGTATATTCCCACCCATTATATATCCCTTTTAATCATCAAAAATATACTCACTATATAAGACAATAATTATTTATGCTTTTCCACTTTTCCACTTTCTCCTTTACTACTATCCAATTATCCACTCATTATCCATTATCCGCTTCTTATTACAGCAGTTGTAAGCCATTTTATACAACGCCACGACCTAGCCTTACACATATTATTTCAAAATGTCGTCCGTCCTTACCTACTATTATTTACAATGACAAACAAACTAATGTTTTTATTATTTTTGACAATTATGGATCTAAGGAGCACAATGTTGTTCAGGTATTCCTTTTAATTATTTTTAAATGCGACATAATCATTATAAAATACTTTGACTTTTATTATATATTTACGATTCACCAAGTTTATGTAAACTGAAATTTCTTTTCAGATTTATTTTTCGATTTCAAATGTACCTTGATAAAGAACCAAAGGATGGTTGAAACGTTGGATTTATAACAATTATATAATAAATCCTAATTATTGAACGTATGACCAGAAAAATTTGTTTTCATTCTTCTCCTTGATGAGTGAAATTCTTAATCTTATCAACAACGTTCAAAGAAAGTGAAAAGTTATTTTGGAGCTTTCCGATATCTGTTGGTTCATCAATTATCTATTCACTATCCACATACATTACAGCCCATAATATATCCCTCTTAATTCTCAAAATTTACCTCAGGAAAATAATATTAAGACTAGAGTAACTGGGAAATGGAGTCATAAAGATCTGGATAATAGAAGGGAAGATTATAGGAGCGTAGAATATTTATTGGTAGATTCCAATCCCTCTCAGTCATTGTCCTTTAGTAGGTTTTATACACCTCCCTCATGTAGAGTCCACACTGTCCCACTTCCTCCTTTACCACTATCCACTTATAAATTCACTATCTACATACTTTCCAACCGATCATATACCCTTTTTTACTCTCAAAAATATACCTCAAACCTCTTCCTTCACATCTTTAACATCTTCAACATCCTTATCAACTATTCCCCTATATTTCCTGACTAATCCATAAATAAGCCAACTATTCCTCGACTATATATGTAGCCCTACCCTACACCCTTTATTATCTCTATCCCTCCACACCCCTTACCAATAGCTTCTACTATATAACATTTTCGCCTAACCCTTCTACCAGACGTCCATAACCTCCTTATATTCAAACCCTCATACCTCCTAACTACTTTCTCCCCTCCTTTTTCCCCTTCACCACGCTCAGATTTCAAGTAAACATATCCCAGTAGACATTGATGAAAAACTATCTCTAGGCTACTAACAATTTCATTGCCTCTGTTGAGCATTGGATTCAATCTTAAAATATATCCAAACTAGCTGTGAATTCGATCTCGAGTGTTTCCACTTTGTTTGTATTTATAATTATATGGTGCTCATTTCACGAGCACTTTGCTTCCCGTTAGCAAATGTAATTGCTTCCTCATAGAAGAAGCATTAATTCTTTTTTTCAATAATAGACAAACCAAAGCCTTCATTTAGATCAATTTAAAAATAGAAATTTTAAAAAAATACAAAATTACAAAATAATACAACAAAATTTTTAAATACAAAGACAAATCAGACAAATTAAATTTTGTATTCAAAATGATAATTTTTCGATCTGGAAAAGGGAAGGGACAAAGTTCTGTCGCACCATATCCCTTTCCCAGCTTTATGATTTCTTTACAAAAATCGTCAGAATGATTCTATTTGAAAATTCATGATCAAAAAGTCTTTTCTATCCATTCGTCAACTTTGAATTATGTCGATGAAAAAAGTTTTTCTGTTTGAAACAGATAATTCAAATATTATAAATGAGCATAACTTCCTTAATCTTCAATAAAGTGTGTTGATATTATAGATCAATCAATTTGCCTCGATTCAAGGAACCTTTTCCGTTCTTGCATCAATTTTGAATTATGTTAGAGAAAAAAGTTCTACTATAAAAAACCTTGTTTTCAAATATTATGCATTACCTTAAGCTTCCTTACTCTTCAATAAAATGTATCAATGTTATAGGTCAATCGATTCGACTTGAATCAACACAAATTTTCTATTCTCGCATCAACTTTAAATTATGAAAATGAGAAAATTTTTACTATAAAAATCGATTTTAAAAATATATACATTACCATAACTTTCCTACTCTTTAATTGAATGTATTAATCTTGTAGGTCAATCGATTCGTCTCGAACCAAGGAATCTTTTATATTCTTGCATCAAATTTGAATTATGTCAATGAAAAAAGTTTTTCTGTTTGAAACAGATGACTCAAATATTATAAATGAGCATAACTTTATTAATTTTCAATAAAATGTATTAATATTATAGGTCAATCGATTCGCCTCGAAGTAAGGAATCTTTTATATTCTTGCATCAACTTTGAATTAGGCTAATGAAAAAAGTTTCACTATAAAAAACCGTATTTTAAAATATGATGAATTAACATAGCTTCCTTACTCTTCGATAAAATGTATCAATTTTATAGGTCACTCGATTCGTTTTGAAACAACACAACTTTTATATTCTCGCATCAACTTTAAATTATGAGAATGAGAAAATTTTCACTATAAAAATCGATTTAAAAATATATACATTACCATAACTTTCCTACTCTTTAATTAAATGTATTTATCTTGTAGGTCAATCGATTCGTCTCGAACCAAGGAATCTTTTATATTCTTGCATCAACTTTGAATTATGTCGATGAAAAAAGTTTTTCTGTTTGAAACAGATGACCCAAATATTATAAATGAGCATAACTTCCTTAATTTTCAATAAAGTGTATTAATATTTTAGGTCAATCGATTCGCCTCGAAGCAAGGAATCTTTTATATTCTTGCATCAACTTTGAATTATGCTAATGAAAAAAGTTTCACTATAAAAAACCGTATTTTCAAATATTATGCATTAACATAGCTTCCTTACTCTTCAATAAAATGTATCAATTTTATAGGTAACTCGATTCGTCTTGAAACAACACAACTTCTCTATTCTCGCATCAACTTTAAATTATGAGAATGAGAAAATGTTCACTATAAAAATCGATTTCAAAAATATATACATTATCATAACTTTCCTACTCTTTAATAAAATGTATTAATGTTTTAGGTCAATCGATTCGTCTCGAACCAAGGAATCTTTTATATTCTTGCATCAACTTTGAATTATGTTGAAGAAAAAAGTTTCACTATAAAAAACCGTATTTTCAAATATTATGCACTACCATAGCTTCCTTACTCTTCAATAAAATATATCAATATTATAGGTCAATTGATTCGTCGCGAATCAACACATCTTTTCTGTTTTTGCATCAACTTTGAATTATGTTAATGAAAAAAGTTGTACTATAAAAAACCGTTTTTCAAAATTTATAAATGACCATAACTTCCCTACTCTTTGATAAAATGTGTTAATATTATAGGTCAATCGATTCGTCTCAAACCAAGGAATCTTTTATATTTCTGCATCAACTTTGAATTATGCTAATGAAAAAAGTTTTACTATAAAAAACCGATTTTTTAAATATTATTGAGTGCTCAAGAAAATGCAATAAATATTTTCAGAAATCCTTCGGTCAGTTTCAAGATGTTAGTAAGAAAAATAAGCCCTCCAAATTTCATCAATTTATCTGCAACAGTTTTCAAGTTATCGTGTTCACAAAAAAGTGTAACATCCACACACACATCCGTACAATTGCTTAGAACATTGTATTAGACATTTTTAAATTGAGAAAAATTTAATTAAATGAATTTAAAAATTTTGGAAAATGTTAACATTACAAAGCTTCCTCTATGAGGAATAACAAGTTCAAGGATTATAACTTAGTTGAAAAAATTACAGATTATCAAAAAGATAACAAAGATTGTTCTAAAAGCTGATAAAGGTAATATTACAGTAGTGCGCGCGGCTGTTGGATCTCGCGCTTCACGCTCGATAATGTATTCACCGCGCGCTACGCGCTCGGACGTATTTACATCGCGCTTTACGCTCAGTTCTCTAGATTTTTGAACTTCGTGTTCGACTTCGATGAAAAGAAAAAATTTATTTGCAAAGATTATAAAATTATGAAAACCTCTGCATATGAAGTGATTGTTAAATTTGTTTTTATTTCATACTGAAAAGAAACTTTATTTACTTAAGGTTCTATCGACCTTAAGGAACACATTTTCCTCCACTTGCACTGGCGGCGCGATTTAGTCGTCGCGCTTCGCGCTCTTTGTGTTTCGTGTTATATGTTCTTCATATACAAGTTACGAAATTTGTATTTGGTTTTAAATAAAGAATAATGATATAATCGAGACGACCACTTTTATTAGTTAAGAAAATACTGTAGGGTATTTAAAAAGCAACGCTTTTCTCTTCTTGACTTTTTTTCATATCGTGTGTTTTTTGGCTTAAAAAGTTCATTTTCGTTTGTTGTTTGGAATCTTGAAAATGCTGTAACTCCGGTAATTTTTTTTTATCACAAAAAGTCATTAGGATATTTTGAATTTTCATCTAAAATAGCTGGTTAACGAACTCGTTCTTTCTTTATAGGCCTTAAAAAAGTATGCCAAAGCAGAATCCAATCTGATCAATCTTTCGAAAGTTATCGTGCCTACACGATACTACAGACTACAGACGGACGCCTTCGTAAAAATCGTTTTTTTTTTACTCAGGAGGTCTCAAAACGTGGAGATTTGATGAAATCCGACAAAGTCAAATTTTACATAAAACTAATACCTTCTCATTAGAATGAGAATGTAAAAATTAACACAAGTTTAGTTCCTACAATAGAAGAAGAGTGCAATGAGATTGTTACCAGGTGGCATAATAAATTCTATATCAATGATCAATGTATTACCAATTGAAATCTAGAGGATCGATTGCAACTAAAGCTTACGTTCTTCATAAAGTTCATAAACCAAATTTAAAATGAAGATTAATAGGGTCTTCCATTGGTTCACCAACTTATAACTTATCGTCGTATCAAGCAACAAATTTTAAACCAGTCCAAGGTACTACGGATTCATTTATAAAAGATAGCTGGGATTTTAGAGAAAAAATAAAACACTTGAAAATTCCTTTTTCCCATTCCATGGTATCTCTGGATGTGGTATTCATAGGGTGGTCTCTCCTATTCCGAATTAAAATAATCCATTGGCCAATTCCATTTCAAATCAGGCAGAGAGGTACAGCTTAGGGTGTCAGAATAATTTAGTATTTCGATCTATCATTCTATAAATAATATAAAGAAACACTTATCCCCCCCTGATATTTTGTTTCTTCAATTCTGCTAAAATACAGGGGACATTTTCACACCGAAAGGAACAATTTGTTGAAGAGCCATTTCTTGATTATGCTCTTGTCTATCCTCTTGACCCATGGCCTTTTTATTTGTTATTAACTTTTCACTGGAAAAATGTTCGGTTGTGACAATAAACTGATTTAGTTGCTATACAAGAAACAACATATTTTTTCTGTCCCCACAAAATTTTGATTATTTCAAAAAAAATTCGTGTTGTTTTAAAAGAATTTGTTTCAACAATCGTTCTATTTGAATGTCGAAAATATTTTGTTGCTCCCATGAAAACCAAATACTTATTTCTCTAAACAAAATATTTTTCTCCGTATTCTTTAGAACCATTTTGATTTTTTATTTGAAGCAGATTAGAATAAAAAAGTAGTCTCTACTGAAGCAATTCAAATTTTTAAAACATGATGGTGTTTCACAGGATTTCAAGGGATTTTTGAACATTTTCAGGAATTTCAGAAGATTTATAGCGGATGCAAAATATTTCAAAACATTTCAATGGGATTTTAAGAAGTCCAAGTAATTTCATTAGGTAACGTTTAAAGAATTAGGAGACATTTTAAATGATTTAAGACAAATTTATGAGATTTCACGTGATCTTCAAATTTGTCAATTATTGATTGTCACGGATTTTAAAATATTTTAAAGTTTTTCAAAGCATTTTAAATTATTTTCAGGGAATTCTACAAAATTTGAAAGGTTTCAAAGATTTCAGAAGATTTCCAGAGTGGCTAAACTCTTATTTAATACTAAGGTATTTTAAGATAAATAAATATTTATTTGTGGTCGTATATTTGTAAATATCAAAGGAAGAAAGAAGTGAATATTACTTAATGAAAGAAATCAATAACACAATTATTTTAATTTATTTCTTGTGAATAATATAATAACGCTAAAAAAATTGTCATTTACAAACACTCAGTGGGTGCCAGAAACAGTAAATTTACCTATCTAATACAAATTATGAAACTTACACAGTTTGTAGTTGATTCTGAACCAATCAATTCAAATTATTAAATTTTCAAAATAGGAATAGTAATAATCTAAACAATCACAAATTCACAAAAATTGTTAACTTCATTAACATCTTTTAAGCAATATTTAAACAAAATTAGTTATCTCTTTTCACATATTTGTAGGTCATATAAATTTGATCTTTGTCTTAGATATATAATTTTTCAAAAACCACTTATGAAACACATTTAAATCTAGAAACAAAGAAATCTTATAATCTCATTTTTAAAACCAACCTGTCAAATATTTTCCTTATCCCCTTAATATTAATGAAAATTCAAGGATTTTTATCACTATCAATACATTCCAACAGATTAAGTTTTTCTCTATACATGACTGAAGCTTAATTAGAATCGGCGTTGAAGATGTCGGCTATTTAAAATCATACAGAATTGTTCAACAAAGATCTGGCGAAATCTCAGTGATATGATCACACACGTTGAAATAATTTTTTCCCAGCTTCAGTTTGATTTCCTATAAACTTCAATAGAGTTTACCTGATTTTGAACGAGTAAAACCGTATTGATTCATTTTTCCAAAAGTTGATTAGAGCTCTTTTCTTCTATCGACAATTCTCTTCCTGGATTCAGTAGATCGCTTTCTTGCAAAGTAACCGACTATCAATTCTCCAACGAATGTGAGAAGTGAAAGTAGACATCCAAAAATTAATGTCAAGGCGACTTGCTGCTCTGGTCCTACCAACTCAATACTTTCCTGAATTTTCTGATTTGCCAAACTTGGTATCAGATCTTCGTCAAATTTTCCACGGACCTTCCATTTGTCCAGTAAACCGTTTTCTGTCAACATCAAAAGTACCTGGTCAAACCTCTCAACATAATGTGAACCAGGTTCCAACATCCACCCTAGAGGAGAAGGTACCAGTGACTCTGGCACGATGTCCGCCTCCAGTCTTCCAAATTTCTGGGCATATTTCTTCATCAAAATTTGTGCACGTGGAAAAGATATGGAACAAGTTATGTTCTTGTACCTCCATAAGGCATCGAAGCAGTCATATGAACTGTAGTTTGCAGAAAATGGATAAGACTTTCTTCGCAATTTTTCAAAATCGCTGCTACCAACACCTTCTTGTGAACTATGCAAATATTGATCCAGCATCAGTACCAAGCCAGAATTATCTACATCCTCAAGAGTTTCAATTTCCATTTCAGGAATCGATCTCAAACTGATGCTTGTCAGCATTGTGAAGAGGTAACTTGAGTAAGTCAAGCTCGTGATAATCAGGGTACCAAAAACGATCCTCTCCTTCAATTGTCGTGGCTCCATAGGAGTAGGCATCGCAAGTATTACCAGGAGAAAGTCAGTTGCTTTCAAAAATTTCTCATCGAATTTGAAAACCTTTGATAGAATGCAAATGACTCCAAAGATGGAGACAGTAATGAGAAGTATGTAAAGTATCTATTCGGAAACGATGACCGCTCTTTTGCTAATCGGTATTCTTGGTACCACGACATTCACTGATTCCAGTGATATAATCCGACTTCGGAGAAAGATTGGCTGATTGCATATTACATTGAGGAATTGTTTGTTTAAAACAAACTCATACTTTTTTTCTAATAAACCAAGTAATAAGCCAGTAAAGTTGTTTTTGTAACATCCTTCCATTCCATAATCGTTTAGATTTGTTCGAGTCAAATGGGTGATGAAGTTCATCTTCTTTCCTAAAACCTTGAACAATGCCAGATCACCGCCAAAACTTTCGATGGCTGACCCTGGTACATCCCAATTTACGTCAAAGTACTTATATCCAAGAATCCTGATCTGATTTGAATATAAATTTCCCGTCTTGTCCGGAAACAGCTTCGATTTTCCAGTGAAATTTTGCATTGTGTAAACCTTGCTGAAAGGATTAAAGCGATGAAGGACAGCTTCCTCTTTCTGCTCTGGTGAAAAATTCTGCTCTGAGTTTTCCTTTCCGAATACATGCAAAATAGTCACATCCAGGAACTGATTTTTCCACAGAGTTTGTAGCAAATTTTGGTATGTGAAGGCTCTTTCTCTTGTTAGGTGAATTATCAAACATTTTGGACGCGTTTGCACATTTGATAACCGACTTAAAAGTCGCATTGTCTCAGTTAACTTTGTTTCGATCGAAGTAACCACCAGAATAAAGAGGGTTGTTGTTCTTGGATTTTTGTCTGATGTCATAGTATACGAATCTGATTTTAAGAAATCAGGCAACTTGGTGATAAGCGTTGGTAGTTTCTTCAAATTTTCTAAGATGTCATCAAGGATCCACTGTTGACTGATCTTCCCGTCTTCCAGAATGACCATTGCCTGATGATTCCTAGAATCCTCTCTTAGATATTTTGTTATCATTTTCTTCCAATTAGATTCGATCGACACCTTTCTTTTCTGAATCCCATCAATGAATGCGAAGAAGTTGCAAATAATCAGTAACCTTAAAGGTAGCATTTCGCTTTACTTTATGAAATACTCAATGAAGAAAAAAGTTAAGAATGAAGAAATTGGGCCTAAATGAAGCTGCAACAAAAACTAGACTTGTTTCTGTGCTGCCAGTGTCGGTTCTGAATAGACCATATCTTCTACTCTATACTGATAAGTGTCCTGAATATTTCTATACTCTGTATTCGCGAAAGCTTTGTAGGTCAAAGTTGCAAAAAGGATGTGATCATAAAGAAAATAGTAAGATATCCAGTTTTAGTACGATATTTTTATGGTGAAGGAAATAGAACTTAATATTAGTGAGAAATGGGTCACCATACATGTGTCGAAAAAAATCAATAATCATTGATAAAGTGATGGCGACTTTCCCCTACATTTATCAATCCCGAAGAACTAAATAAAATCAGTTTTTTTTTATTTGTAATGGCATTTTATTTCACTAAGAGTCAAATCAGTCTATAACAATGAAAACACATGTTGAAAAATTAATCAGGGAAAAATTGATCAAAAGGGGATATGCCCGAAACGCCGTCGTTTTAGTTGGCCCCTGGGTCATATTTTTTTTCAGGTCAAATTTTAATTTTTTAATAACATGTTCCAATAGGAAATTTTATTTTGCATATTTTTAGTCCCATAAATAAATACGATAACTTTATTAGTTTTCGAAATAATCAAGAAAATGTTACTTTTTTCTGCAATCGCAAAATACGAATTTTTTGTGTTCAACTCGCCACAAGTTCTACAATAATAGGAATTTTGTGATAAAAATTTTAGAAAATATTCACCATCATATAAAGAAACTAACGTTATTTATAGAATTTCAATTTATTGTCACTAAAAGTTTATAACGATTTTTATTCTTCTCATTGCGTAAATTAGATATTGAAAGTTTCAAACGCTTCGGGAGTCGAATGAATTTTCAGAAAATTAAAATCAACGGTCACCTAAGCTTTTGTTATGATTCAAGGAAGTTTTTTGGAAAATATCAGGCAATTATGTTTTATAGTTTTGAAGTCACAATTGATTTAAGATCTCAGCACTGTCCCGTACGCGTGCTAGCTCGTCCTGCAATATCAACGTCTGTATAACAGCGGACGATTGGAAGGTCAAGCCAGACACCAAAACAAAAAAGCATATGTTAATTTTGATTCTCTCCTAAGGAACATAATGCACAGAAACATTATTGTAGAATAGTGTTATAGCATATAATATTCTGTTAAGGATAGTTTAAGTTTACTTAAAATAAAAAGAACCTAAATATTGGTCGAGGCAGGTAAAGAAATAGTTGTGAAGAAAATTGGTTGAAGAATAAGAAAAAATGTTCCCGAAATAAGGTACTACTTAAAAGTATTAGAGAAAATTAAACATTAACGTTTCTGATAATTTTAATATCCTATTATTATTTTTTATTTGATTTCTTAATAGCTTTTTCTAAAAAATCTTGTATTTTAAAATTAGTTAAAATAGTCTAATATAATCTTTTACGTTGAATTCTACTATTGAAAATGTAAAAAGTTTTAAATATCAAATTATTACGAAATTAATGGAGGGCATTCAATGAATAGACGTTTCTTTTAATCAAAAAGTTTAGAAAACTTATGTTATATTGTAGGGAAAGGAATACATTACTAAGTCTAAAACTATAAAGAACGGTGTAAAAAAAAATAAATCCCAGAGAGAATTTTCAAAGTTACTGAAGCTTGCTGCCGAGAAAAATGTTTTGAAAAAGTTCCAATTGATCATCAAGAAAAACTTCACAACCAGTTTTGGGACCTCGGAGATTATCATCAGCAAAATTTGATACTCCGCGGAATGTTAAAATGTAGAGATCCCGTCGAAACGAAAGCGGAAACAAAACATCGATTAATTAACTGGGTTTACTTATTTCCTGCTGATGAAGAAAACATTCCAATTTGTAAAAAATGTTTGTGCGGATTTCTTTGTTTAGGTAAAAGGATAATAGAAACTGTTCAAAAAAAGATTTTAAATAAGCAGCATTTGAAAAATTTAGCAGGTGGTCGACGTGAAAACCATGTTAAATTATCAGAAGATATAAAAAAAATGATTGAAGAGCATTGTGAATCAATTCCACATCGCACTTCTCATTATAAACGTCAATCTACGAACCTTAAATATTTTGAAAACCCATCGTTGGATCTCAAAACTTTGTACAAATTATTCGAAAAATATTATTTCGAAAAAACCGGGCACAAATTAACAGTAAGTATAACTATCTATTATTAATATTTTAACCATAATGTCGGCTTCACTTTCAAACTTCCTCGAACTGATGTATGCAATACTTGCTATAAAAGTGAGACAGAAGAAGTGACAAGTGAAGACTTAATTAAACACAAAGAAAGTGCTCAAAGTTATTTATCATTGAAGAAGAAAATTTTCTCTGAAAATACCAGTCTATTTTGCGATTTTGACTTTGCACAGAACTTACCCTTACATAAATTACCGGTATTCGAACAATTTTACAAACGGTTAGTATGGCTTTTTTTATTTAATGTGCACATACACAACACGGGCACAAGCTACATGTTTCCTCTTCTTGGAGGGATTGTAAAAAAAGGAGCAAACACTGTATGCAATTTTATTCAGTACGCAATAATGAGGGAGTTTGATAAAGTCAAATTCAGCTCCATAACTCTATTTTCAGATGGATGTCCCGGACAAAATAAAAATTATACTGTATTTAATTTTTTGCTTTTATTGTCTATTAATTTGCAAATTGAAATTAAGTATACCTTTCCAGTTCGTGGACACTCCTATTGTCAATGTGATAGGAATTTTGGCACATAATTGCAGAAGCAAAAAAAATTAGAGTGCATTGAAACGCCGGATGAATATATGGAATTGATTCAAAACGCTCATTCCCCTCCATTTACTGTAATTACAAAATGTGAAGATTTTTTGCAGGATTTTGAAAAAAGTTTCAAGGGCAAAATCCGCAAACCAAAAAATTTTCAAATTAGTAAAGCTTTTGTTTTAAATTTTTCCCCCGACGGAAAAGTAGACGCTTATGATAATTATAAATTGGAGAAGGCAACTACTTTTTTCTTTACTACTAATCTTAAACTAAAAGATCTTCCAAAAAGTTGTCCACCTCGAATTGGACTAAGAGCGGCTAAAATAAAAGATGTAAAAAGTCTCTTTAATTACTTAAAATCGTCCGCTGTTATACAGACGTTGATATTGCAGGACGAGCTAGCACGCGTACGGGACGGCGCGGCGCTGAGATCTTAAATCAATTGTGGCTTTAAAACTATAAAACATAATTGCCTCATATTTTCCTAAAAACTTCCTTGAATCCTAACAAAAATTTAGCTGATCGTTAATTTTAATTTTCTGAAAATTCGTTCGACTCCCGAAGCGTTTGAATCTTTCAATATTTAATTTACGCCATGAGAAGAATAAAAATCGTTGTAAATTTCTAGTGACAATTCATTGGAATTCTATGAATACCGTTAGTTTCGCTATATGCTGGTGCATATTTTATGAAATTTTTATTACAAAATTCCTATTATTGTAGAACTTATGGCGAGTTGAACACAAAAAATTCGTATTTTGCGATTGCAGAAAAAAATAACATTTTCTTGATTATTTCTAAAACTAATGAAGTTATTACATTTATTTATAGGACTAAAAATATGCACAATAAAATTTCCTATTGGGATATGTTATTACAAAATTAAAATTTGACCTGAAAAAAAATATGACCCAGGGGCCAACTAAAACTACGGCGTTTCGAGCGTATCCCCTTTTGATCGCCAGCGGTTCAATTAGGGAATTTTTTTAATAAAGTTTTGCGATAATCCTGATATAATATTCTGGTTAGTAATTTATTGCCTTGTATTTATATTTCTTTCTTTTGCAGATGCTTTCTCCTGAAGATTGTCTTTTTAGTTATAAATTTGATTATTTGTTTGAAAATTTAACAATTTTGTTCAGAAGTCATCCTTTTTGGTCGAAAATTGAACTGTTTTGATGAAAATTCAATTATTTCGTAGAAAATTTACTTGTTCTTTATGACTCATATTTTCGTGTTGAAAAATCAACTGAAATTTTTTTGCATGAACTGAAATTTTTTTTGCATGAAAATTCAACTATTTTTTTGAAAATTTATCTTTTCAATTAAAAGCTTCATCTGCTTTAGTAGAAATTCCATCTTTCTTGGATAAAAATGCAACCATTTGGTTGAAGATTCAACAATTTTGTTAAAAAGCCATCGTTTCTGTCCAAAAATTCAACTGTTTTTATAAAAATTCAACTATTCCGTAGAAAATTTACTTGTTGTTTAAGACTCATATCTTGATGTTGAAAAGTCAACTGAAATCTTTTTTGGATGAAAATTCAACTCTTTTTTTGAAAATTTATCTTTTTAATTTAAAAATTCATCTGTTTTTGTAGAAATTCCATCTTTCTTGGATAAAAATGCAACTATTTGGTTGAAGATTCAACCATTTTTTTTAAAAGTTATCCTTTTTGGCCGAAAATTCATCTGTTTTGTTGAAAATTCAACTATTTCGTATAAAATTTACTTGTTGCTTAAAATGCATATTTTGGCGTTGAAAAGTCAACTGAAATTTTTTTGGATGAAAATTCAACTATTTTTTTGAAAATACATCTTTTTACTTTAAAAATTCACCTGTTTTTGTAGAAATTCCATCTTGTTTGGATGAAAAAACAAATATTTGGTTGAAGATTCAACAATTTTGTTGAAAAGTCATCTTTTTTGGTTAAAAATTCAACTGTTTGTTTTTTAATTCGTCTTTTAGGTTGAAAATGTAAATATCTCCATAGAAAATTTACTTCTTGTTCAAGACTCATATTTTGATGTTGAAAAGTCAAAATAAATTTTTTTTGGATGAAAATTCAACTTTTTTTTTTTTTTTTTTTAAATTTATCTTTTTAATTTAAAAATTCTTCTGTTTTTGTCGAAATTCCATCTTGTTTGGATGAAAATGCAACTATTTGGTTGAAGAATCAACAATTTTGTTAAAAAGCCATTGTTTCTGGCCAAAAATTCAACTGTTTTTATAAAAATTCAACTATTCCGTAGAAAATTTACTTGTTGTTTAAGACTCATATTTTGATGTTGAAAAGTAAAAATAAATCTCTTTTGGATGAAAATTCAACTATTTTTTTCAAAATTTATCTTTTTAATTCAAAAATTCATCTGTTTTAGTAGAAATTTCATCTATTTTCAACTTTTTTGTCTGAAAATTTTGTTCGAACTACTTTGTTAGGAAATCATTTTTTTGTTGAAGATTCATACTTTTAATTAAAAATTCATCTCTTTGGTTGAAATTTTAACTATTTTCTTGAAAAATGATCTGTTTTAATTGAAAATTCAACTGCGTGGTTAAAATTTGAACTACTTTGTTGAAAACTTTTTTTTTCTTTAAATCTCTCTGGATGAAAATTTAACTATTTTGTTGAAAATTATTTTTTTGCTGAAAATTCATATTTTCTGGTTGAAAATTCAATTTTGTAAAAAGTCACCATTCTTTGTTGAGAATTTAACAATTTTGTTAAAAATTCATCTTTCTTTTTTTACTAAAAATTTTTTTGGTTGAAAATTCATCTCTTTCTGGAGAAATTGAAGGTTTATGGTCAAAAATGCAACTGTCTGAATAAAAATGAATCCGTTTCAGTTAAAAATAAACTTTTTTTTAGAATTCTACATTTTTGTACAAAATTTGTATTTTTATCTCGAAAATTCAACAATTTGGTAAAAAATTTAACTATTTGGTTGAAAATTTATGTATTTTATTAAAAATTCATCTTTATGCCTTGAAACTTCAACAATTGAATTGAAATTTTTTTTTCTTTCTTGCCTAAAATTTTTTTTTTATGAAACTTCATCTTTTTCTGTAGAAAATTCACTTTTTTCGTCAAAAATACAACTGTCTGGATGAAAATTGATTAAACTACTTTCGGCTCGAAAATTCAAAAATTATGCCAACGGCCATACCACGCTGAAAAACCCAGTTCTCGTCAGATCACTGAAGTTAAACAGCGTTGGACGCGGTTAGTACTTGGATGGGTGACCATTCAAGAATACTGACATGAGTGCTGTTGGCACATCGTGGGTGTGGTGAGCCCACACTTGTAGTTATTTATAACTACAAGAAAAACCTAGAAACACTACCCGAATCGGGTAGTGTCACGCCTACCCTGAAAGGGAAATGGTTTAATGGTATATGTAGAAAATTTAACTGTTTGGTTGAAAATTTATGTGTTTTGTTGAAAATTCATCTTTTTTGGTACCAAATCAATTTTTGATTAAAAATTCAAATGTAAGGTCGAAAATTGATCTTTTTTAATTGAGGATTCAAGTATTTTGTTAAAAGTTCATTTTTGTTGGTTTAATCCAAATGTTTTTTATTTTTAATTGAAATATTTTTGTTAAAATATCAAATATTACATTTTGCGTTAAAAATTCGTCCTTTTAGTTTGAAAATTTCACTACTTGGTTGAAGTACTTTTTTTAAACATAATGTTTTCGGTAGAAGATTCATAATTTTAATTGAAAATTCGGTTTTTTTTGTTAACAAATAATTTTTTCAACTGAAAATGTAACTATTTTGCTGAGAATAGTATAAAATAAAAAATTATAAAAAATCGTCTTTTTCGGTTTAAAATTCAACACTGGTAAAACATTGAACTGTTTGGCACAAAATTAAACTTTTTTGTAGAAAATTCATTTCTGTCTTGAAAATTATTCTCTTAAATGAAAATTCATCCACACTATTTTTGGTTCAAAATTGAACTGTTTTAGTTTAAAAATTCCTCTATTTAGTTGAAAATTTATATTTTTTTGGTAGAAAATTATTCTTCTGTCTTGAAAATTCGTTTTCTTTTTGACAAAAATTACTTTTTTGAACTAAACCTTTAACTATTTTATTTAACATTCAACTGATTGGTTGAAAATTAACTTTTCTGTTGAAAATTCATATTCTCAGGTGGAAATTTTTCTTTTTTTTTTGTAGAAAATTCGTCTTTTTTGCTTGAAAATTCAACACAACGTTAGAAAATTCGTTTTTTATTAGAAATGAATTCTCTTAAATGAAAATTCAACTACACCAATTTTGGTTAATAATTGATATTTTTCATTGTAGAAATTCCACTATTTAGTTAAATTTTTTCATAAACTAGCATTACATCTATTGTTCAAACTATTTGGTTGAAAATTTGTGTAATTGGTTGCAAATTCATCTTTTTGGTAGAGAAGTAATCTTTTTTGTTGAAAATTCAACTACTTGGTTAAAAATTTAAATATTTTGTTGAAAATTCTTTTTTTTTTGGTAGAAAATTAATCTTCTGTGTTGGAAATCAGTTTTTTTATAAACATTAACCTAATAATAAGATTAACCTGAATAAGCAATAATTGCTTTTTAGACTTTTTAGGGACTTAAATTGTTGCTTTATATTTGTCATTAGGCCTGTGAGTATCTCAAATAAAAAAGGCCTACTTGTTTTGAAAAATATCGACAAAAAAGTTTTTCTATTTTTTTCACACATTTTTATTTTTCTCAAAAATGGTTGGTTCAATGAAACAATGCTCTCCCTATTCGTCCAAATCTTCTTCCGTTAAAACTTCAACTATTTTGTTGAAAAATTCTGTATTTTGTTGAAACTTTGTATTTTGTGATGCATTTTGTTAAAAGTTAATCTTTATTGGTTGAAAATTAATCCTTTTGGTTCAAAATTCATTTATTTGGTTTAAAAAATAGTTTTTTTTGTATTTAAAATTAATTTTTTAACTGAAAAATTAACTTCTCCATGTTTGATTGATTGAAAATTTATCTTCTTCAGTTGAAAATTCAACTATTTACTTGAATATTTCTGTTTTTGTTCAAACGTTTTCTTTTGTTCTAGAATATTATTTTTCTTGGTGACTAATTCACCTTCTTGGTTGAAAATTCAACCATTAGGTTAGAAATTCCATTAAAAATTAAAATATTTGGTTGAACACTTGTGAATTTTGTTAAAAATTATTTTTTTTTGGTAGAAAATTAATCTTTTTGGTTTTAGATTCATTTCTTTAGTTGAAAATTAGTTTTTTCTTAATTAGTTTGTTTAACTAAAAATTTAACTAAATTTTTTGTAGACAATTTTTTATTTTTGATAGACATTTAATCTTTTTGATAGAAAATTTATTTGTTCGGTTGAAAATTTAACTATTTCGTAGAAAATTTATTTTTTTCGCTTAAAAACTTATTTCTCTAACTTAAAATTAAACTATTCTATTTTTTGTTGACAATTTATCTTTTTTAGTTGAAAATTCATCTATTTTGTTGAAAATTTATATTCTTTTCCGGTAGAAAATTAACCTTTTAGGTTGAAAATTCAACTTTATTTATTATTCAATTTATTATTATTTAAAAATTCAATTTTTATTAGGTTGGAAATTCCATTCAAAATTAAAATATTTGGTTGAAAATTCGTGAATTTTGTTAAAAATTATTCGGTTTTGGTAGAAAATTAATCTTTTTAATTAGTGTGTTTAACTAAAAATTTTAATAAATTTGTTGTAGAAAACTTTTTATTTTTGATAGAAAATTTATTTGTTTGGTTGAAAATTCAACTCTTTCGTAGAAAATTTATTCTATTTGCTTAAAAACCTATTTCTCTAACTGAACATTAAACTATTCTATTTTTTGTTGAAAATTTATCTTTTTTAGTTGAAAATTCATCTATTTTGTTCAAAATTTATATTCTTTTCCGGTAGAAAATTAACCTTTTAGGTTGAAAATTCAACTTTATTTATTATTCAATTTATTATTATTTAAAAATTCAATTTTTTATTAGGTTGGAAATTCCATTCAAAATTAAAATATTTGGTTGAAAATTCGTGAATTTTGTTAAAAATTATTCGGTTTTGGTAGAAAATTAATCTTTTTGGTTTTAGATTCATTTCTTCGGTTGAAAATTAGTTTTTTCTCAATTAGTTTGTTTAACTAAAAATTTAACTAAATTTTTTGTAGAAAATTTTTAATTTTTGATAGACATTTAATCTTTTTGATAGAAAATTTATTTGTTTGGTAGAAAATTTAACTATTTCGTAGAAAATTTATTTTATTTGCTTAAAAACTTGTTTCTCTAACTTAAAATTAAACTATTCTATCTTTTGTTGAAAATTTATCTTTTTTAGTTGAAAATTCATCTATTTTGTTGAAAATTTATATTCTTTGCCGGTAGAAAATTAACCTTTCAGGTTGAAAATTCAACTATTAGGTTGGAAATTCCATTAGAAATCAAAATATCTGGTTGAAAATTCATGTAGTTAGTTAAAAATCATTCTTTTGTTGGCAGAAAATTATTTTGTTTGGTTGAAATTTCATTTCTTTTGTTGGAAATTAGTTTTTTTTATTGAAAGTTAATTTTTTCAACGAACAATTGAACTATTCCATTTTTTGTCGGAATTTTTTTGTTGACAGACATTTCATCTTTCTGGTATGAATCTTAACTAATGCATTGAAAATGTATTGTAATTAGTTAAAAAATGATTTCTCCAAATTAAAATTAAGCTATTCTATTTTTTGTAAAAATTTATCTTTTTTAGTTGAAAATTCAACTATTTGGTTAAATATATCTCTTTTTATTGAAGATGCACCATTTTAGTTGAAAGTTCATTTATTTGGTTAAAAATTTATTAAATTTGGTTGAAAATTAATTTTTTTTGCTAAAAGTCCAGCTATTCCATTTTTTTCTAGAAAATCCATCTTTTTAAGTTGAAAATTCACTTATTTTGTTCAAAATTCGTCTTTTTTAGTAAAAAAATTCCATTATTTTGGTAGAAAATGCATATTTTTGTGTTGTAAATTCAACTTTTTCTTTCTTCGAAAATTGATTGAAAAACCTTTCTTGGCTGAAAATTTAAAACTTTTGTTGAAAATTTTTTAGAGAAGGATTAAAATCGATTTTATTGCTTTAGTGTAAACTTTATATATGAATATTATAAGTAAATAATTGCATTCAACCTTTTACAAAAAAAGCCTTCGAGGCTTTTCTGTGCATTTTAATTTTTGATGTACAGTACATTTTTAAAACGATCTCTATTTTCACGATTTTCATGATTTATTTTGAAAAATATTGCTTTTATATCAAAATAGTTGACAAAAAATTTGTGTATTCCGTAAAAATACAACTCTTTTTTACAATATTTTTTGGTGATATCATAATTGTTTGAAAAAATCGACCAAAAATGAAAATCACGCAGATTTTTTATGATTTTCGTCAAAATACGAACGATACTTTGAAAATTATGCATTTCAGAGAAAAATATTGTACACTAGGAATGTAGGTCGCGATAAATTACACATTTGTTCTGTGGAACATTTTTTCATGTGGTCAAGAGTTTAAGAGTAAAACTAGTTTTTACGATGAAAATAAAAATTTCCTTGTAGTTTTTCTAATTTGTGAAGACAGGTGTTAATTTTTCATAATGCATTTTAAAACAGGCTGAAAAATTTTGAAAAACTACAACTATTTTGTGTTCAATATTTTGCTCTAAAATCAATAAATAAAAAAAAAACAATTATGTCGTAAAATTGTTGGCGTTTGGGTTTTTTCGAAAAATGTTCGTGAAGAATGTTTAGGTAATAATTCCAGATAATAATAAACAAGAAATTTTTATTTTATCTAAATAGATAGAATACGTATGTGTTGATAAATTTAAATTTTTTTAAATAGAGGCATTTTTTCCAACAGTTTTTTGCAAGTAATGAATGAATTAATAACAGGTAAAATCAACATTTAATATCTTTAAACCTGTTGATTGTAGAAAGAAATGGTAAACGATGAAAGTTAAAGGATGAATTTTTAATCGAAAAGGCCGAATTTTTAACAAAACGGTTGCGTTATTGAGCACAATAAATAAATTTTAAAGAAAATAGTTCAATTTTTATCAAAATAGTAAAGATGCATTTTCAATCAAATGGTCGAATTTTTAGACAGAAAAGATTAAAATAAACTAAAAACTATTGAATTTTCATCCAGATAGTTGAATTTTCAAATAAAAAAGTTCAATTTTCAACAAAAAAAAGTTCATTTTTATTCAACAAATAGGACTTTTCTACTAAAGAACAAATTTACAATAAAATAATTAAAAAAGGTACGTTTTCAACAAAAAATGGAAAAGTTCAATTTTCAGCTAAAAAAAAATTAATTTTGAACCAAAAAAATTAATTTAAAACACAATAATTAAATTTTCATCTGAAGAGGTGAATCTTAAAAAAAAAGAATCTTTAACAAAGTAGGTCAACTTTTATCCAAGTGGTTGAATTTTTTACCAAGAAAGATCGATTTTCAACAAAAATGTTAATTTTCAACAAAATACAATAATTTTCTACCAAATATGAATTTTTAACAAAAAAGTTCATTTGCAACCAAATAGTCAAATCCTCATCCAGAAAGATGAATTTTCATCAAACAAAATTAATTCTCTATGGAAAAAGATGAATATTCCAGAAAACATATGCAATTTCTCTTAAATAGTTGAATTATCAGCCCTTAAAGAATACATTTTTAACCAAAAATGGAAAAGTTGAGTTTTTAGATAAAAAAATTAACTTTTTTCTATAATTCGCGAAAAAGTGCCAGTTTTTCCACCTGTTTTTGGTGTAAAAAGTGATCGATTTTTGGTCGATGACGTGGCGCATGCGCAGTGCCGACCTTTCCGGGCAACAGTGACAAAAGTAGACAGATGCAGTGGAAAAAGTATATGGACAGTGATAAAAGTGAGGCACAGTGACAAAAGTAAATGTTATTTCGGGTGGGTTCGTGCTGCCTCGGGTGTACTTGTTCATCGTGCGCAGCCAACTTCATTCTATTTTCCGACTGTCGTCCCTAACCTAAAATCAATTTCCTGAAAAGTCTCGAGTTGTGTATTTTGTATGTACTTTTGTCACTTGGCAAAAGCAAAAAAACACCGTCAGTTTCTCCGAAAATACTGTGCTTGGTTTTTTTCACGAAAAATCGGAAATTTTGAAGCCCTCAACTTTATGGACCAAATATTCAATAGTGAGAAACAGCTTATTATTACTGCCATATTATTGCCATGGTTTTGATAATTGACATTGTCATTGTTGCGTCAATCGACATAAAAATCGCCTTCTTTTTACACAAAAAACAGGTAAACAAAAACTAGCACTTTTGCACAAATTATAGAAAAAGTATGGTGTCCCACACATTGAAAAAGGGACGATTTAAAACTCGAGTGATAGCCACCCTCGCTCCGCTCGGGTAGCTAACTTCACACTCGTTTTAAATCTCTCGCTTTTTCAACTTGTAGCACAATATACTATTAACAACAACAAAAAAACAAATTTTCAACAAAATAGTAAAAATTTTCAACAAAAGAGGCTACTTGAGAAAAAAGTTAACAAAGTACATAAATTGTTAACACGATAGTTCATTTTTTAACAAAATAATTAAATTTTCAACCTGCAAAGATTCATTTTCAATCAAATGGTCGAATTTACAAACAGAAAAGATTAAAATAAACCAAAAACTGTTGCATTTTCATCCAAATAGTTGAATTTTCAAATAAAAAATGTGAATTTTCAGAAAAAAAGTTCATTTTTATTCCAGAAAGATGAATTTTCATCAAAGAAATATGACTTTTCTACTAAACGATGAATTTTTCACAAAATAATTAAATTCTCAACTAAAAAAGATACGTTTGCAACAAAAAATGGAAAAGTTGAATTTTCAGATAAAAAAATTAATTTTGAACCAAAAAAATTAATTTGAAACACAATAATTAAATTTTCAACTGAAGATGTGAATCTTAAAAAAAAAGAATCTTTAACAAAGTAGGTCAACTTTTATCCAAGTGGTTGAATTTTTTACCAAAAAAGATCAATTTTCACCAAAGAGTTGAATATGAATTTTCAACAAAAATGTTAATTTTCAACAAAATACATTAATTTTCTACCAAATTGTTAAATTTTCAAGCTAAAAAGACAAATTTTCTACAAAACAGTTGAATTTTCGACCAGAGAATATGAATTTTTAACAAAAAAGGTCATTTTCAACCAAATAGTCAAATCCTTATCCAAAAAGATGAATTTTCAACAAACAAAATTAATTTCCTATCCAAAAAGATGAATATTCCTGAAAACACATGAAATTTTTCTTAAATAGTTGAATTATCAAATCAATTTTTAACCAAAAATGAAAAAGTTGAGTTTTTAGATAAAAAAATTAACTTTTAACAAAAAAAAAGCAAATTTTCAACAAAATAGTAAAAATTTTCAAGAAAAGAGGCTTCTTAAGAAAAAAGTTAACAAAGTAAATAAATTGTTAATACAATAGTTTATTTTTCAACAAAATAATTTAATTTTCAACCGACAAAAATTCATTTTCAATCAAATGGTCGAATTTTCAAACAGAAAAGATTAAAATAAACCAAAAACTGTTGCATTTTCATCCAAATAGTTGAATTTTCAAATAAAAAATGTGAATTTTCAGAAAAAAAGTTCATTTTTATTCCAGAAAGATGAATTTTCATCAAAGAAATATGATTTCTACTAAACGATGAATTTTTCACAAAATAATTAAATTCTCAACTAAAAAAGATACGTTTGCAACACAAAATGGAAAAGTTGAATTTTCAGATAAAAAAATTAATTTTGAACCAAAAAAATTAATTTGAAACACAATAATTAAATTTTCAGCTGAAGAGGTGAATCTTAAAAAAAAAAGAATTTTTAACAAAGTAGGTCAACTTTTATCCAAGTGGTTGAATTTCTTACCTATAAAGATCGATTTTCACCAAAGATTTGAATATGAATTTTCAACTAAAAAGTTAATTTCCAACAAAATACTTTGATTTTCTACCAAATTGTTGAATTTTCAAGCCAAAAGGACGAATTTTCTACAAAACAGTTAAAGTTTCGAGCCGAGGATATAAATTTAAAAAAAGTTAATTTGCAACCAAATAGTTAAATCTTCAACAAAAAATATGAATTTTCTAACAAAAAAAATGAAGCTTACATCCAAAAAGATAAATACTCGACAAAACACATGAATTTTCCACAAAATAGTTGAATTATCAACCCTTAGAGGATACATTTTTAACCAAAAATGAAGTAGTTAAATTTTGAGATAAAAAATTAACTTTTAAACAAAAAAATACTACGAATTTTCAACAAAATAGTCCAAATTTTCAACACAAGAGGCTATTTTTTTAATAACTTAACAAAGTAGTTCAACTTTCAAGAAAGCAGTTGAGTTTTCAACCAAAAAATATGAATATTTAACCAAATAGTTGAATTTAAAAAAAAATATGAATTTTCAACAACAAAGTTAACTTTCAGCTGAAAAGTTAAATTTTCTACTAATTTGTTAAATTTTCAAGCTAATAATTTTTGACGAAGAAGTTGAACTTTCTATACGAAAATATGAATTTTCAACAAAATAGTTTATTTACAACCAAACAGTTTATTTTTAACTTATTTATTTTTATTTTCAAGTTTATTTATTTAACCAAACAGTTTATCAATAAGGACTGATTTTCAAACAAAAATATGAATTTTCAACAAAAAGGATGAATTTTCAACCAAAAATGCAAGTTAAATTTTCAGTTAAAAAATTAATTCTTAACCAAAAAAAACTAACTTTCAACAAAATAGTTCAGTTTTCTACCAATGAGATGAATTTTCTACAAAAATTATGAATCATCAAAAAAATTAACGAATTTTTAACAAAAAAGATCCACGTTTAATCAAATAGTTAAATTTTCAACCAAAAAGATGATTTTTCGACCATCAACACTAATGTATTACCAAAAAATACGTATTTACATCGAAATCCATGCATTTTCAACTTAATAGTAGAATTTTAACTAAAAAAAGGTCAATTTTTAACCAAAAATCGAACAGTTCAATTTTCAGTCAAAAAAATTAACTCTCAAACAAGAAAGAAAAATAATTTTGAACAAAATAGTTCAGTTTTAAGCCAAAGAAATGAATTTTCAACCAAAATTATGAATCTTCAAAAAAATAAGTGAATATATTTAACAAATGAGTTTAACGTTCAACCAAATAGTTGAATTTTTAATTTAAAAAATAATCTTTTGACCATGAAGAATTTTCAACCAAATATGTAGTGAAAAAAATTAATTCTTAACCAAAAAAAAAAATTCTCAACTAAAAAAATTTTTTAACAAAATATATTACTTTTTAACCAAAGAGGTGAATTTTCAACCAAAATCATGAATCTTAAAAAAAAATAAATAAATTTTCAACTAAAGAGTTCAACGGTCAGCCAAATATGTACTTGAATTTTCAACAAAAAAGATTACTTTTTGACCATGAAGATCAATTTATTACTAAAAAAGACGCATTTACTTAAAAATTCATGAATTTTCAATCAAACAGTTCAATTTTTAACTACAAAAGTAACATTTCAACCAAAAATGAAATAGTTACATTTTCAGTTAAAAAAATTAATTTTCAATGAAAAAAAAACTAATTTTGAACAAAATAGTTAATTAAATTTTTAACCAAAGAGATAAATTTTTGACTAAAATTATCAATCTTCCAAAAAATAAAAGAATATTTAACAAAGGAGTCTAACGTTCACCCAATAGTTGAATTTTTAATTTAAAAATTGATCTTTTGACCATGAAGAATGTTCAACCAAATATGTAGTCGTATTTTTAGCTAAAAAAGGATCAATTTTCAACCAAAAATGAAATAGTTAAATTTTCAATGAAAAAAATAAATTCCTAACCAAACAAAAATTCTCAACCCAAAAAAATGTTAAACAAAATATATTAGTTTTTAACCAAAGAGATGAATTTTAAACTAAAATTATGAATCTTCAAAAAAATAATTGAATTTTCAACTAAAGAGTTAAACGTTCAACCAAATATTTACTTGAATTTTCAACAAAAAAGATTATTTTTTTACCATGAAGATTAATTTATTACTCAAAAAGACGCATTTACATTCAAATTTCAACCAAAAATGAAATAGTTACATTTTCAGTTAAAAAAATTAATTTTCAATAAAAATAAAACTAATTTTGAAGAAAACAATTAATTAAATTTTCTACCGAAGAGATCAATTTTCGACCAAATTTATGAATCTTTAAAAAAATTAATGAATATTAAACAAAAGAGGTTAACGTTTAACCAAATAGTTGAATTTTTAATTTAAAAAATGATCCTTTGACCATGATGAATTTTCAACCAAATAGTGATATTTTTAGCTAAAAATATCACTAATTTTCAACCAAAAATGTATTAGTTAAATTTTCAGCTAAGAAGATTAATTCTCAACCAAAAAAATTAAGTCCCAAAAAAAAAAAAAAAAAAATTCTCAACCAAAAAAAAATAAACAAATTTTAAACAATGTAGTTTAGTTTTCAACCAAAGAGATGAATTTTCAACCAGAATTATGAATCTTCAAAAAAATAAATTACTTTTCAACTGAAGAGTTCAAAGTTTAACCAAGTACTTGAATTTTCCACAAAAAATATGACTTTTTGACTATGAAGATTAGTTTATTACCAAAAAATACGCATTTAAAACAAAATTCATGAATTTTCAATCAAACAGTTCACTTTTCAACTAAAAAAGTCAAATTTCAACCAAAAATGAAATACTTACATTTTCAGTTCAAAACATTAATTTTCAATAAAAAAAACTAATTTTGAACAAAATAGTTAATTAAATTTTTAACCAAAAAGATAAATTTCCGACAAAATGATGAATCTTTAAAAAAGTTAGTGAATATTTAACAAAAGAGTTTCACGTTTGACCAAATAGTTGAATTTTTCATAAAAAAATGATCTTTTGACCATGATAAATTTTCAACCAAATAGTGGTGTTTTTAGCCAAAACCGATCACTAATTTCATACAAAAAATGTATTAGTTGAATTTTCAGTTAAGAAAATTAATTCTCAACCAAAAAATTAATTCTCAACCAAAAAAAAATAAATTGTCAACAAAAAAAAAAAAAAAAAAAATTTGAAACATCATAGTTTAGTTTTTAACCAAAGAGATGAATTTTGAACCAAAATTATGAATCTTCAAAAAAATACATGAATTTTCAACTAAAGAGTTCAACGTTTAACCAAATACTTGAATTTTCAACAAAAAAAGATGACTTTTTGACTATGAAGATTAGTTTATTGCTAAAAAAGACGCATTTGCATCAAAATTCATGAATTTTCAATCAAACAGTTCAATTTTCAACTAAAAAAGTCCAATTTCAACCAAAAATGAAATAGTGACATTTTCACTTTAAAAAATTAATTTTCGATAAAAAAACTAATTTTTAACAAAATATTTAATTAATTTTTCAACCAGAGATAAATTTTCGACCAAAATTATGTATCTTAAAAAAAATTAATGAATAATTAACGAAATAGTTAAATGTTTAACAAAATAGTTGAATTTTTAATAAAAAACTATCTTTTGACCATGATGAATTTTCGAACAAATAGTGGTATTTTTAGCCAAAAAAGATCACTAATTCTCAACCAAAAATATAAATTCTCAACAACAAAAAAATAAATTCTCAACCAAAAAAAATAAACAAATTTTAAACAACATAGTTTAGTTTTTAACCAAAGAGGTGAATTTTCAACCAAAAGTATGAATCTTCAGAAAAATATATGAATTTTCAACCAAAATTATGAATCTTCAAAAAAGTAAATGAATAAAAGAGTAAGTTTCAACTAAAGAGTTCAACGTTTAACTAAATACTTGAATCTTCAACAAAAAAGATGACTTTCTGACTATGAAGATTAATTTATTACCAAAAAAGACGCGTTCACATCAAAATTCAAGAACTTTCAACCAAATAGTTAAATTTTTAACTAGAAAAGATCAATTTTCACATAATTAGTTGAATTTAAAAAAAGATCAATTTAAAAATAAAAAATGAAACAACTTTTCAACCAAATAATTTAATTTTCAACCAATTTCTTGAAATTTTTACCAAAAAAGATAACTTTTTAATAAAAAAGTTGCATTTTCAAAAAAACAATTAAATTTTCAACCAAAGAGTAGAATCTGTGTCCAAATAAATTAGATGAATTCTAAACCAAAAATATAATAATAGAATTTTCAACCAAAAACAAGATAAATTATTAAATTTTTATTATTTCAGTTTAGAACTAATTTATTTTGAACGTTTCAATTTCAAAAATACAATTCTGTATGTGTATATCATAAAATATGCAATAAGTTTTTTCAAACAAAATATAGGAAAAAGTGTTGGAACATTGCCCCTGCGTAAGGGCTTTTTTTGGACTCTGCGACATTGCGGGTTGCAGACATTATACTTACTTTTTTTTTTAATTTAATCATTTAGACTGAAAATAAATATGTAAAAATTATAAAAAAATATATATTTAAATTCTTGGTTAATATATTTCTATGGAAATTTTTAAGCAATGCGAATCAAAATAATTATTTAAAAAAAATATCTTGAATTTTTTTTTAATTTCCTTAAATTCTTGTCAATCATCTTTAATTATTTTAAGTTTTCTTTCATTCTGTCGATTATCGATAATACATTCGATTTAAAAAAAATTCTTTTGAATTATCTTGCATTGTTTTGAATTTTTTAAAATTTATTTGGAATATTGAATTGACCTTCAATTCTCTTTATTTTTGAGATATTTTGAATTTTTTAATTCTCTTAAATTCGCCATAAATTCTTTTGAATTTTATTTCAATCTTTTGAATTCCTTAAATTTTTTGAATGTTCTTTAATTTTTTTCAATTATCTTGAATTCTTAAAAAATTTATTTAATTCTTTTGAATTCTCTTTAATTCTTTTGAATTTTCTTTAATTCTTTTGAATTCTCTGTAATTGATCTTGAATTCTCTTGAATTTTTCTTAGATCTTGTGAAATTCTTCTAATTCTGAATTTTTAATTTTCATGAATTCACTTTGAATTATTTTGAATTCTTTTAAATTGTCTTTGAATCTTCCTAAACGCTTCTTGAATATTTTTTAATTCTCTGAATTATTTTGAATTCTCTTAAATTATTTTTATTTAATTCTCTGAAAATATCTTTGAATATGTCCTCTTGAATAATTCTTGAATTCTTTTAAATTATTTTGGATTTTCTTGAATTATTTCTAATTTTCTTTTATTTACATTGAATTCTGTGAAATTCTTTATATTCTCTTGAATTTTTTAGTCTTTTTAATTTTTTTAATTTGCCTGGAATTATTTGTAATTTGTTTAAATTCCTTAAATTCTCCTTGAATCTTCTTAAATACTTCTTGAATTTGTTTGAATTATCTTAAATTCATTCTGATTCTCTTGAATTCTGAACTCTTCAGATATTTCTTTAATTCTCTTAAATTATCCTTGAATCCTCTTGAATAATAATACTTCAATTCTTTTGAAGTGTTTTAATTTACTTCGGATTCCCTTTAATTCTTAATTCTTTTGAATTGTCTTCAATTCTTTTACATTTATTTTATTCTCTTGATTTTTAAAAATTATTTTCAATTCTCTCTAATTCTTCATAATTCTCTTGAATTTTCTTTATTTCTTTCGAATTCTCTTTTATTTCCCTTGAATCCTGTGACTTTTTAGATTTTTATTTACCTTGAATTATTTTTAAATTTTGAATTCTCAGCTTGAATCTTCTTAGATCGTTCTTGAATTTTTTTATTTCTCTTAAATTCTTTTTGATTCTCTTCAAGTTTGAACTCTTTAGAATTTTCTTTAATTGTTACATTTTTCTTTAATTATTTTAATTTTGATCTGATTCTTTCTTCATTCTTGAATTCTCTTGAATTATTTTTGATTCTCTTTAATTCTCAATTCTTTTGAGTTTTTTTATAATTATTTATAATTTTTGTTGATCCATTATAATTCTCTAGAATTCTCTTTTATTTACTCTGAATTATGTTGAATTGTCTTCAATTCTTTTAAATTTTCTTTAATTCTTTAAAACTTTATTAATTCTTTGGGATTTTCATTAATTCTTCATTAGCATTTTTCATTTTTTATAGTTCTCTAGAATTTTCTTTAATTCTTTCCTATTCTCCTGAATTTGGTTAGTTCTTAAAAATTTTGCGAGTTCTCTTGAATTTACCTTTAATTCTCTTAAATTCTTAATGAATCCTCTTGAATTATTCTTGAATTCTTTTGGAATTATTGTATTTCTTTATAATTTTTTAAGTTCTTTATAATTCTCTTGAATTTTCTTTAATTCTTTTTACTTACCTTTTGAATTATGTGACATTCTTTAAATTATCTTGAATTTTTTTAATCTTTTTAACTTTTTTCAATTTTCTTGAATTGTTTTTAATTTTCTTACATGCACCTTGAATTATTTTTAATTCTTTCAAATTCTTTTAATTCTCTTTTATTCTTAATAAAAATTCAATTGCAGAAATCTGTTTTATCAAAGCAGCATTTGATGCGATAGTTTCAGTAAGTTGGCGCTGATGTCAGTCTCACGTGTTTTCTGTTTGTGTTTGGTCTTTTAAAAAAATTAAACGTATTATTTGGTAACTAATGTGAGCAGAAAATGTGTTAAAATACGTGTTTTGGAAACATTGGGCAGGATTGTTTGAAAGGTAAGAAAATCAGCCAATAATCACCAATAATAATATTGAAATAACTCAAAATCCTAATCCCTATATGTCTGATGTTTGTATACAAATTCTGTTGTTATTTTCAATTATTATTACCTAATATCAACCCCTTCCTTTCCGTATTTGTATAAATATTATTTCTGTGTACTTTCTTTTTTCTGCCGTTTATATAGTATTTATAGCAGTTTATAGAGTTTATATTTAACATAACCTCACTTTCGGAGTAAATTGTTATAAGCGTTGTAAGTTATAGAATGTAGATTGTAGTACATTTTATTATCTTGAATTAAAAATTTAACACTTCAGTTCTAAATAAATGTTTGTTAAGTTTAATTATAAAGTGCAAAATTCTAGAATAAACAGGGTGTCTACTCACCTGGAAAACCTGGAATTGCCAGGAAATTTTCTCAAGAACGTGCTTACATTTTTTTTTAATTGTAATACAAAATTGAATAGCAATCTCGTTTCATTCGTAAAAGTAGCTTTATATTACTGGATTTAATAATTTGGTTGAAAATTATGTATTTTGCTAAAAATTCGTTCTTTTTAGTAGAAAATTAGTCTTCTTGGTTGAAAATTCATCTTTTTGCTTGAAAATTAAATATTTTTAATGAGATTTTTTACTTTATTGACTGAAAAATCTTTCTTAGTTAAAAATTCAACTCTATTTTTTTTTAATTAATTCTTGTTTGGTAGAAAATTAATCTTCTTAGTTGAAATTTCATCGTTTTGGTTGAAACTTCGACTATATATAGTTAAAAATGCATGTATTGTCTTGAAAATTAGTCCTTTTTGATTCAAGATTCATAATTTCAAATGAAAATTTATCAAGTTGGTAAAAAATTCAACTATTTTATTGAAAATTCGTTTGTATTTTGTTGAAAAATAATTTTTTCAATTGATAATTCCATTTTTTGTTGAAAATTCGTCCTTTTGGTCGAAAATTAATCTTTTTGGTTGAAAATTCATCTTTTTGCTTGAAAATTAAATATTTTGGATGAGATTTTTTTCTCTATTGACTGAAAAATCTTTCTTAGTTAAAAATTAAATTCTATTTTTTTTAATTAATTCTTTTTTGGTAGAAAGTTAATCTTCTTAGTTGAAATTTCATCGTTTTGGTTGAAAATTCATCTCCTTGGTTAACAATTAATTTTTTTAACTGATAATTTATCATTTTCACTTAAAAATTTAGGTATTTTGTTGAAAAATCGTCTTTTTTGGTTGAAAATTAATCTTCTTGGTGGAAAATTTATATTTTTGGTATAAAATTAAACTATTCTAGTAGAAGATTCATAATTTTAGTTGAAAATTCATCACTTTGGTTGAAAATTAAACTATAAGTTTAAGTTTGAGTTTAAGTAAGTTCAACTGTTCAATTCTTGGTTAAAAATTTATCTTTTTTTAGTTGAAAATTCAACTATTTTATTTTTGGTTTAAAACTGATCTTTTTTTGTTGAAAATTGATCTGTTTTTATTTAAAAATGTATGTATTGTCTTGAAAATTCGTCCCTTTTGGTTCAAGATTCATAATTTCAAATGAAAATTTATCAATTTGGTACCAAATTTAACTATTTTATTGAAAATTTGTTTTTATTTTGTTGAAAACTAATTTTTTCAATTGATAATTCAACTATTCCATTTTTTGTTGAAAATTCGTCTTTTTTGGTCGAAAATTAATCTTTTTGGTTTAAAATTCATCTTTTTGCTTGGAAATTAAACAGTTCGGATGACATTTTTTTCTCTCTTGATTGAATAGTCTTTCTGGGTTTCAAATTAAACTCTTTTGTTGAAAATTAATTTTTTCGATTGAAGATTATCATTTCAAATAAAAATTCATCACTTTTGTTGAAAATTTAACGATTTTATATCAAAAAAATTTTGTGTTGAAAATTTGACTTGTTTGGTAGAAAATTTTCTTAGTTGAACATTCATCCCTTTGTTTGAAAGTTAATTTTTTTTACTGAAACTTTAACTAATAAAGTTAAATATTCTATTATTTTAGTTAAAATTTCATCTCTTTGGTTAACAATTAATATTTTTAACTGATGATTTATCTTTTTCACTTAAAAATTCAGGTATTTTGTTGATAATTCGTCTTTTTCAGTAGAAAATTAATATTCTTGGTGGAAAATTGATATTTTTGGTATGAAATTAAACTATTCTAGTAGAAGATTCATAATTTTAGTTGAAAATTCATCACTTTGGTTGAAAATTAAACTCGAAGTTTAGGTAAGTTTAACTATTCAATTCTGGGTTAAAAATGTATCTTTTTTTAGTTAAAATTTCAACTATTTGGTATAAAATTCCTCTTTTCTTGTCGAAAATTAATCTCCTTGGTTTTAAATTTATAATTTTGATTTAAAATTCAACTATTCAAGTAGAGGATTCATAATTTTAGTTTAAAAAATCATCACTTTTGTTGAAAATTGAACTATTTCCTTGAAAATTTTTTGTTTTTTTTTGTTTGTTGAAAATTATTCTTTTTTTAGCTGAAAGTTTAACGATTCAATGCTTAGTTGAAAATTCATCTTTTTTCAGTTGCAAATTCAACTAGTTGGTATAAAATTAGTCTTTTTTGTTCGAAAATTATGTTCTTGGTTGAAAATTTATATTTTAGTTTAAAATTCAACTATTCCAGTAGAAGATTCATAATTTTAGTTGAAAAAATCATTACTTTTGTTGAAAATTGAACTATTTTCTTGAATTTTTTTTTTCAGCTGAAAGTTTAACTGTTCCATTCTTGGTTCAAAATGTATCTTTTTTTAGTTAAAAATTCAACTATTTGGTTTAAAATTCAACTATTCCAGTTAAAAATTAAATTAATTTGTTCAAAAATCCTTTTTTTTTGTTAAAAATTAATTTAAATAAGAGAATATATCTCATTATGTTTGTAAAAAAATCTCCTTACTTCCCTCGTTTTTCCAGGGTGTCTACTCACCTGGAAAATATCTTTCATTCAAAATAATAATACGTTAAATATGCACAATTATTATTTTAATTCATGGACTTTAGGAACAAATTCAAGAAATGATTAATTATGTTGTTAGTATTATTTATTTATTTAGTTAATCGAATGGTGATAATATATTCAAGAATATGTTGCAAAATAATTATTTAAACCTTTGTAAATTAAACTTATTAATTAAATCCTTAGAATTATTTATCCTTCAATAAAGTTACTTTCATAAATCAACAAACAGTTATTTATAATAAATTTACTAAATTGTACACATATTTCGAGTGGATTGTTTAAAAAAATACGAAATACTTGAATGGCTCCATACTATGAAAAATTATATCCGGAAAAATCTTGAGATACCTCGAAAAAAAGTGGAATTGTCATGGATTTTTTTTTAAGGATTTGAATAGACACCCTGATAAATGTAAAATAAGATTTTTTTAAATGATGAAATCTCAATAAACTTTGAAGTCAAAAATTTAATCAAATTTAATTTCAGATGAGTTTTTACGGTAATCCTTTGAAACACGGAAAAGGTGTAAATAAACCGTTTCGATCTCCTCTCATCAAAACTGATCCAAATCAAGATCGAGGCGATGGATCTCCGAATTCCAGAAGACTGAATACACCCTCCAAAGTAAATCAAATCTCAAGGGTAAAATCATTAGGATTCAAATCTCCCATGCGGGCTCATGGATTCATTTCGCCACTAAAACCTTTAGAAATTAAGTCGCCTTCGAAAGAATCAGAAGCTAAGGCAATTTCGAAATCTCTAATTGGATTTGGTCCACCTTTGAAAAGATTGGAACACAAGTCACTGGGAACGAAAATATCGCTCAGGCCTATAGAAAATACACCTCCAAAGACATCCAAAAATGTGTCTTCAGAAAATAGTGTTCACAAGTCACTGTCCCTGGAAAATAACTCGCCAGCAAAAGAAAAAGATAGAGATACTCATCAAAAAGTGGAAAACTCGTCGCCAAAATTGTCTTCAAAGGAAAAGAGTCTTAAATCGAAATTAAGATCGCCACCGAATGAGTTGGATTCAGAAATTAAAGAAGAGAAATCACCTATCAAAAATAACTATATGAATACACCACCTCCTTCTCCTAAGTAAGGAAATTTTATATTGAATATGATTTCATTAATAACTTTAAACAGGGTGGCCGCAGGTCAGGAAAAACCTAGAAATCAGGGAAAAGTTAGGGATTTTGAAGACAAAAATTGCACACTTCAGGAAATTTCTGTAAGAAGCACTTTAGTAACTGTTGAGAATAATCAGGGTTGCTACACAGTCACTTTCAGTAACTTTTTCCTCAAATCACTTTTTAGTCACTTTTTTAGATAAAGTCACTTTTTTAAATGATAAAATCACTTTAGTCACTTTTCATTCAACACATCAATCCATGGGTTAATCACTATTGAATTCAAGTCTATAATTATACCTGATTTAAAGTGATTTCAAAGGATTTGCAAGATTTTACGGTATTTTCAGAGAATTCAAGACATTTTTTGTAGATTTTAATCATTTTAAGGGATTCCAAAGCATTTCGAAGATTTTAGGGTATTTAAAAAAAACAAAGGAATTTTCAAGAGCTTTAAAAAGTTTCAAAGGTTTTGAAATATTTTAGGGTATTTCAAAAGAACCCAAGGCATTTTTTGTGGAT
>CAKNYM010044411.1:51081-66930 GCA_932195095.1 Andricus curvator | reverse complement strand
TAAAAAAATTCCGAGTAATTTTCAAGAGCTTCAAAAAGTTTCAAAGGATTTGAAATATTATATGTTATTTTAAAAGATTCCGAGAAATTTTTAATAGATTTCAATAATTTAAAGATATTTCAGAGGTTTTACAAAATCCAAGGAATTTTCAAGAGCCTTGAAAAGTTTCAAGGGATTTCAAAATATTTCAAAGGTTTTGATGTAATGTAGTATTGAATTGATATGATAATAATTATTTGAAATATTTGAGGGTATTTTAAAAGATTCCAAGAAATTTTCAATAAATTTCAATAATTTAAAGAGATTTCAAAGATTAAAGAAATTTTCAAGAGCATTGAAGAGTTTCAAGGGATTTCAAAATATTTCAAAGGTTTAGAAATATTTTAGAGTATTTTAAAAAATCCAAGGAATTCTCAAGAGCCGTAAAAAGTTTCAAAAGATTTGAAATGTTTTAGGGCATTTTAAAAGACTCCAAGAGACATTGTTAATAGATTTCAATAATTTAAAGGATTTAAAAGATCAAAGGAATTTTCAAAAGCCTTAAAAGGCTTGAAGGGATTTCAAAATATTTCAATAGTTCTGAAATATTTTAGTGTATTTTAAAAAATCCAAGGAATTTTTTGTAGAATTCAATCATTTTAAGACATTCCAAAGCATTTTGAAGATTTTAGGGTATTTAAACAAATTCCAGGAATTTTCAAGAGCTTTAAAAAGTTTCAAAGGTTTTGAAACATTTTAGGGTATTTCAAAAGAACCCAAGGAATTTTTTGTGGCTTTTATTCATTTCAAGGGATTCCAAAGCATTTAAAAGATTTTAAAGTATTTAAATAAATTCCGAGTAATTTTCAAGAGCTTCAAAAAGTTTGAAAGGATTTGAAATATTGTAGGGTATTTTAAAAGATTCCGAGAAATTTTTAATAGATTTCAATAATTTAAAGATATTTCAGAGGTTTTACAAAATCCAAGGAATTTGCAAGAGCCTTGAAAAGTTTCAAGGGATTTCAAAATATTTCAAAGGATTTGATGTAATGTAGTATTGAATTGATATAATAATAATTATTTGATTTGATGTAATGTAGTATTGAATTGATATAATAATAATTATTTGAGGGTATTTTAAAAGATTCCAAGAAATTTTCAATAAATTTCAATAATTTAAAGAGATTTCAAAGGATTTAAAAGATCAAAGGAATTTTCAAGAGCATTGAAGAGTTTCAAGGGATTTCAAAATATTTCAAAGATTTTAGGATATTTAACAAAATTCCGAGGAACTTTCAAGAGCTTTAAAAGGTTTCAAAGGATTTGAAATATTTTAGGGTATTTTAAAAGGTTTCAAGAAATTTTTAATATATTTCAATAATTTAAAGGGATTTGGAAGATTTTAGGGTATTTTTTAAAAATCTGAGAAAATTTCATAAGCCTCAAAAAGTTTCAAGATTTTTCAAAATATTTCAAATGATTTGAAATATTTTAGGTTATTTTAAAAAATTTCAAGAAATTTTTAATATATTTCAATAATTTAAAGAGATTTGAATGATTTTAGAGTATTTTTAAAAAATCCAAGGAATTTTCAAGGGCCTTAAAAAGTTTCAAAATATTTGTAAGGATTTCATGTAATATAGTATTGAGTTGATATAATAATAATAATTTGAAATATTTTAAGGTATTTTAAAACATTCCAAGAATTTGTTTGCAAAAATTCAGGGATTTCCTTGGATTTCAAAGATTTTTCAATATTTCAGGGTAATTCCAAAGATTTGAGAGAATTTTTAAGATATTTTAAAGCATTTCGACGGATTTAATAGATTTTGGGATATTTTTAAAAAATGCAAGGAGTTTTAAAGAGCTTTAAAAAGATTCATGCGATTTCAAAAGATTTCAAAGGACTTAAGATCTTTTAGAGTATTTAAAAATATTTTAAGGAATTTTTAATAAATTTCAATAATTTGAACGTATTCAAAAAAACTTGAAAGATTTTAGGATATTTTTAAAACATCCAAGGAATTTTCAAGAGCTTCAAAAAGTTTCGTGGAACTTCGAAAGATTTCAAGGAATTTCACATTTTTTAGGATATTTTAAAAGATTCAATGTAATTTTTAATAGATTTCAATCATTTGAAGGTATTCTAAAGAATTTGAAAGATTTTATGATATTTTTAAATTTTCGAAGGAATTTTAAAATGCTTTAAAAAATTTGAACGGATTTTAAAGGATTTTAAATTCTGAGGGTATTTATAATAGATTTCAATTACTTAAATTGATTTCAAAGGATTTTGAATTTTTTTTTAGATCTAAAAGGAATATCCAGAGATTTACAAAACTTTAAGTTATTTCGAAATTTTTTTAATAATTTGAAATATTTCAAGGTATTTTAAAATATTCCAAAGGAATTCAAGAGCTTTATAAAGTTTCAAGGGATTTTATAAGGATTTAAAAGATTCCAAAAAATTTTCAAATGAATTAAAAGGATTTAAAATATCTTAGGGCATTTTAAAAGATTCTAAGTCATTTTCAAAAGATTTTAAAATTTCGAACGGATTTCCTCGGATTTGAATGATTTTAAAGGATTTTAAAATCTCTTAAGCTAATTTAATAAAGTTTCTAGGATTTCATAAAATATCATTTCATAGAATTTCACGGATTTTTAAAGTATTTTAGGCTTTTAAAGATTTGAAGAGATTTTCAAATATTTTTTGCAATTCATTTAAATTTCTTTGGAATGCACCCTCAATTCTTATTAATTTATCCTGAAATTGTTTAATTTATTTGAATTTTCCGAAATTCATTCAATTCTATACAATTCAATGTACTTTTAAGTTTTTTAAAATTTTTTGTTTAATTCATCCTGAACTATTTTAAACTCTCCTTGAATTCTTGGAAATTCCATCAAATTTTTTTGAATTCCCGTGAATTTTTCTAAACTCATTTCTAACTTACTGAATTCAATTAATTTTTTTCATTTTTCAGAACTGTTTTCAGTTTACTTGAATTTTTAGCAATTTTTCGAATTATTCTCATTTCCCTGAACTTCCTCTAAATTCACTCCAATTTTACTGAAATCAATGATGTTTTTTGAATTTCTTTCCATTCTGTTTGAATTCATCTTTATTTATCCTGAATTTTTCTTTATTCTTTGAAATTCTCTTGAAAAATTGTAATTCACTTGATTTTTTCGAAATTCAGTCAATTCTGCTTAATTCAATGGAGTTTAAAATTTAAAAAAAATTCATCTTGAAGTATTTCAAACTTTCTTTGAAGCCTTATATAAAAATAATAAATAAAAAGTAAAAGGTAAATATAAATTTATAAATAAAAAATAATTTTATTCCATTCATAAAAGATTCTGTATTAAAAATGTTGCAGGAGTAGAATTTCAGTCTTTGAATATTAATAGTCAAGTACAATGTAAAATTAGTTACGGAAAAATCAGGAAAAAGTCAGGGAATTTTGAAAATGAAGTTTTGCGGCCACCCTCTTTAAGGAAATATTTCAAAATTGAAAAAAACTAATCCACAATTTTATTAGGATTCTTCAAGTAATACAAAGTCCAGAGTATCAACCAGTAGTTAAGTTGCAAAGATTAAGTTCTGATCTGCAGAATATAAGCAAACAGGATATGACAATACTGGTTAACAGGATAAACGAGAAACAACGCAAAATGGTCGAATTGAGAGCCATAATGCCACATAACAGAAAGGTATAAACCTTTTTTAAACATAAAAAATTGAAAGCATCTTTAAACAAAATTGAGAAGGCTCTATTTCTATACAAAAGATCAGTTTTTTCTATTTGAAGGGTTGTATGAGTTGAAGACGTTTTTAAAAATTGTAAATTAGATTTTTTTATCTCCGGAAAATTAAAAAAGGGGGCTCTTATGCCTTTATGTCGTACAACCTTTCATTTACTGCATATTACAAACCTCCCAGCGAGTTGAGCAATTTCAATTTTAAATCATTAAAAATTGAATCATTTTAAAGTACAGGGCCCGGAGTGTGCGACTTTTTAGACTTTAAAAAAGAAAATGCGAATAATCGTCTTTTTTCCGGGTTTCTCAGAAGTTCGCTATAATTAGTTTCAGTTTTAATTACAATCACACTTTTAAAATTGAAATTCATAATTAGGAAAAATGGTATTTTAATTGAGAAGAATACAAATTAAATCATTTGTCATTAAGGCTTTATACTTAAAATTTTTTATTAATAAATTAAACAATTTCTAATTTCGTGAATCCGTATTCAAAATATTATTTTTTCAAAATACAAGCCTTAACAGTTGGACATTTTCAAGACGAAAACGTTTAAAATCGAATAATATCAAATTCAAAAATAGTCTTTACATTGTTTTCCCTATTCTTCTTGTTTAAAGAATTCCTCTTTTTCCCCTGTTTTCAAAAAATTTCTCCTTTTTCTAGTTTTTTCGTTTTTGCACTTAAATTATAACGGAATTAATAGAACCCAATTAGAAAATCCAACTATTTTGGAAGAAATTTCATTCTTTTTGGTTAAAAATGCGATTATTGGGTTGACAATTTAATTATTTTGTTAAAGATTCATCTTTTTCTGTCAAAAATTTAGCTATTTTGTTGAACATTCGCCTTCTTGGATAGAAAATTCATCTTTTTGGATTGAAAATTTCTTCTAAAAAATTCGATTTTTCGGCATGAAAATGTAACAATTTGGTTAAAAATGCATCTAATTTGTTGAAAATTCGACCATTTAGTTGAAAATTTAATTATTTTGTTCCACTCATCTTTTTTGGTCAAAAATTCAACTGTTTTGTTGAAAATTCATTTTTTCCTTTTTTTACGGTGAAAGTCTTCTTTTTTTATTAAAAATTAACTTTTTTATTTAAAAGGCAACCTTCGCCTAAACAATTGGTTTCTTACTTAAAAATAAATTTTGTTTTTAATTTCAACTATTTGGCTGAAAATTCATCTTTCTTGGTTGAAAATTTTTCAACTTTCAACCAAGGAGTTCTTTCAACCTTCATTTTCAACCTAAAAAGATGAATTTTCAACAAAAACTGTAATAGTTGATATTTGAAAAAAAATTAATTAAAAATAATAAATAGTTTGGTTTAACCAACAAAGATGAATTTTTAACAAAATACTTGATTTTTAACCGAACAAAAATTTATTTGGTACCAAAAAAGACGAATTTTCTACAAAATTAAATACATTTTTCAACTAAATAGTTTGAACAATGGATATGACACTAGTCCAAATTTTATTGTATTAATTTTTACTTCTATATTTTTTTCGTTTCTAACATTTTTTAACTAAATAGCCGAAGTTTTAAACCATATAAAGATAATTTATTACCAAAAATGGAGTAATTAAATTTTCATTGAGGATAATTAATATTTAATTTTTAAAAAAAACGAATTTTATGCAAACTGTTTCATTTTGTACTAAATTGTTGAATTTTCAAGCCGGAAAGACGAATTTTCTATTTAAAAAAAGTTGAATTTTCAACAAAAAAGTTACACTTTCACTTGAAAAAATTATTTTTCAACCAAAATAAAAATTAATTTCCGCTAAAAATTATGAATCTGCAAACTAAAGATGAACTTTTAAGAAAGTAGTTCAACATTCAACCAAGAAGATGAATTTTCAAACTAAAAAGATTGAATAAAAAATGTAATAGTTGATATTTCATTAAAAAAGATTTTAATTAAAAATAAAAAAGCAGTTGGATTTAACCAACAAAGATGAATTTTCAACAAAATACTTGATTTTTAACCAGAAAATTGTGTTTCTACCAAGAAACACGATTTTTCCACAAAATGTATACCTTTTGAACCAAATAGTTAAATTTTCTTCGATATTATTGAATTTTCGGGCCGAAAATGTGAATTTTCTAAAAAAAAGTTGAACTTTCAGCCCGAAATCCGAATTTTTATCGAAAAATTTATATTTCAATCAAAACAGATTAATTTTTAACCAAAAAAGGTGAAATTTCTACAAAGAGTTGAATTTTTAAAGCAAAAAGATGAATTCTCAACAATATAGTTAAATTTTCATTTTACAAAATGTGGCTAGTCAAGAAAGAAAAAGAATTTCAATCAAATTGTTGAATTATCGAGCCAAAAAGACGAATTTTCAACAAAAAATGTAATAGTTAATATTTCAACAAGAAAATATTTTAATTAAAAATAAAAAACAGATGAGAATTAATTTTTAATGTAAATAAAACGAATTTTCCACAAAACAGTTAAATTTTGTACCAAATAGTTGAATTTTGTACCAAATTGTTGAATTTTCTAGCTAAAAAGGCAAATTTACTTTTAAATCAGTTGAATTTTCAACTCTAGGATATGAATTAACAGCAAGAATCTTTATTTGCAAACAATCAGTTGAATTTTCAAAATAATAGTTAAATTTTCAGTTAAAACCATTACTTTTTAACCAAAAAAAAAAAAAAAAAAAAAAATCGATTTCCAACTAAAATTGTGAATCTTCGACCAAAAAAATGAACTTTTAAGAAAGTAGTTCAACCAACTAGTTAAATTTTCTACGAAATTATTGAATATTCGAGCCGATGGTACGAATTTTTTGCAAAACACTTGAACTTTCAACCCGAAAATGCGAATTTTCATCAAAAAAATTAAGTTTCAATAAAAAAAGATTAGTTTTGAACCAAAAAGGGTGAAATTTCTGTCAAAAAATTGAATTTTTAAACCAAAAAGATGAATGCTCAACAAAATAGTTCAATTTCCATTTTAAAAAATGCTAGTCAAGCAAGAAAAAGAATTTCAATCAAATTGTTAAATTGTCAAGCCAAAAAGACAAATTTTCAACAAAAAATGTAGTGGTTGATATTTCAACAAGAAAATATTTTAATAAAAAATAAAAAACAGTTGGATGAGAACTAAATTTCAATTTAAAAAAAATTTCTACAAAACAGTTTAATTTTGTACCAAATAGTTGAATTTTATACCAAATTGTTGAATTTTCAAACCAAAAAAGGCGAATTTTCGTTAAATCAATTGAATTCTCAACCCGAAAATATAAATTAACGACACAAAATTTTATTTGCCAGCAATCAGTTGAATTTTCAACAAAATGGTTACATTTTCAGTTATAACAATTACTTGTTAACCAAACAACAACAAAAATTTCAACTAAAATTGTGAATGTTCAACTAAAAAATTGAACTTTTAAGAAAGGACTTCAAATTTCAACCAAGGATTTGAATTTTCAAACTAAAAAGGTGAATTTGCAATGAAAAATGTAATAGCTGATATTTAAAAAAAAAAGATTTTAATTTAAAATAAAAACAGTTTGATTTAACCAAGAAATACGAATTTTCGAGAGAGACCAAATTGTTGAATTTTCAAGCCAAAAAGGCAAATTTTCTTCAAATCAATTGAATTTTCAACCCGAGGATATAAATTAACAACAAGGATCTTTATTTGCAAACAATCAGTTGAATTTTCAAAAAAATAGTTAAATTTTCAGTTAAAGCCATTACTTTTTAACCAAAAAAACAACAAAAAACCATTTTTAACTAAAATTGTGAATCTTCAACCAAAAAAATGAATTTTTAAGAAAGTAGTTCAACCAAATAGTTAAATTTTTTACGAAATTATTGAATATTCGAGCCGATAATGCGAATTTTCTGCAAAACAGTTGAATTTTCAACCCGAAAATGCGAATTTTCATCAAAAAACTTAAATTTCAATCAAAAAAGATTAAGTTTTAACCAAAAAAGGTGGAATTTCTTTCAAAAAATTGAATTTTTAAACCAAAAAAATGAATGCTGAAGAAAATAGTTCAATTTTCATTTAAAAAAATGCTAGTCAAGAAAGAAAAAGAATTTCAAACAAATTGTTGAATTGTCAAGCCAAAAAGACGAATTTTCAACAAAAAATGTAATGGTAGATATTTCAACAAGAAAATATTTTAATTAAAAAGAAAAAACAGTTGGATGAGGAGAATTAAATTTCAATTTAAAAAAATTTCTACAAAACTGTTTAATTTTGTACCAAATAGTTGAATTTTATATCAAATTGTTGAATTTTCAAACCAAAGAAGGCGAATTTTCGTTAAATCAATTGAATTCTCAACCCGAGAATATAAATTAACGACAAAAAACTCTATTTGCAAACAATCAGTTGAATTAAAAAAAAAATGGTTAAATTTTCAGTTATAATAATTACTTTTCAACCAAAAAGAAAACAATTTTCAACTAAAAAATTAACTTTTAAGAAAGTACTTCAAATTTCAACCAAGAAGTTGAATTTCCAAACTAAAGAGATGAATTTTCAATCAAAAATGTAATAGCTGATATTAAAAAAAAAAAAGATTTTAATTAAAAATAAAAACAGTTGGACTTAACCAAGAAACACGAATTTTCGAGAGAAAAAAAACTTGATTTTTTACCCAAAAAGACCATTTTTCCGCAGAATACATGCATTTTCAACGAAAAAGTAAAATATTCTTCGAAATTATTAAATATTCGAGCCGAAAGTGCGAATTTTCTACAAAACGGTTGAATTTTCAACCCGAAAACGGGAATTTTCATAAAAAAATTTAAGTTTTAATCAAAACAGATTAATTTTGAACCAAAAAAGGTGAAATTTCTACAGAAAGAGTTGAATTTTTAAACCAAAAAGATGAATGCTCAACAAAATAGTTAAATTTTCATTAAAAAAAAAATTCTGTAAAGAAAGGAAAAAATTTTAATCAAATTGTTGAATTTTGCAGCCAAAAAGACAATTTTTCAACAAAACAATTGAATTATCAACCAAGAAGTATGACTTAACAAAATTTTTGAATTATAAACAAAGTAATTCAATTTTGAACCAAATAATAAAGTTTTTAACCAAAAAAGAGGAGTTCGTATCCTTAATGCAACTTTCTTTATAATTTTATGCGACGAATGCGACTTTTTTAAAGCCTTCTAGTCGATCCGAGCCCTGAAATTATCATTTTTTTAAATTAGAACATCGCTGGAAGGTTTGTATTAGAGATCCTCTGATCTCTCTTCCCTATTATATTGAACAATCTCGATTAAATAAATTTACATCAGACAATAAGTTTTCACTTAGCTGTGTTATTGCAGCATAATCTTGAGGAAATATTGGCTTCTATAATGAAATGGAGAGAGGCATTTATGGAAGCTTTAGAAACTTTGCGTGTGAGTTTAGCTGAAAAAAACGGACGTCCTTTCAGCACGAGCGATGTTTTAAAATTACTGTCAATTCCAAACAGTATAGTCTACTTTTCCGAGGAGGAAAATGATTATATTTTCCCGAAGCTTTAATTTATAAGTAAATAGTATTTCTAAGCCACAAAATCCATTTCTGCAGAGGTGGACATTAATTAATATTTTCGTAGGAACAAAGTACACAAGAGTTAATTATTTATGTGTTAATTACTTAATTACAAATATAGAACAATGTACATTATTTAGATTATTTTTTTATTAACAAAGGTTGTGTGAAATACACAAGAAATACATTTCATCTTTGATATCAGATTATTTTTATTTATTTTTTACAGAAAACCTACTTTTAATAGAACAGAATTAATATTTGTGAGGCCTAAATGGATGCTCGGGATCAAAGAGTTTTGGATCGCGAACGTAGTCGATCTGTTTCGTCATAAATGGCATCAAACCTGAAAAACAAAGATACAATTGTTTAAATTATTGTTTTCGAAGTGGTTATTTCAGGCATCGGACTCACTTTATAAATCAAAAATAGTGTCACAAATTTTAAAAAATAGTGTAAAAATATTGTCATACAATTTTTCAAGTATTAAAAATGAACTTAAATTTTTTTCAATGTTATTATTTGGCCTATATGTTAAAATTTTCAGTTAAAAAAATTAATTTTAACCAAAGTGATGCATTTTCAATAAAAATGATGAATTTTCCACTGGAATAGATGAATTTTTAACAAAAGAGTTTAACTTTCAATCAAGTAGTTTTATTTTTTGCCAAAAATATGAATTTTCAACAAAAATGATGAATATTTAACTGGAATAGATTAATTTTAAACCAAAAGGATAAATTTTAAACTAAAATGATGAATCTTTAACTAGAATAATTGAATTTTTGACCAAAAAGAAGAATTCTCAACCAAGAAGATTAATTTCTACCAAAAAAGACAAATTTTCAACTAAAAAAGATAATTTTTTATAATCCAAAAACCAAAAAAAAAGATAATTGTTCAACCAAAAATTGAGTAGTTAAATTTTTAGTTAAAAAAATTAATGTTCAACCAAAGAGATGTTTAAAAATTTGGTTAAAAAATCGATTATCTGATTGAAAATTTAGTTATTTTGTTGAAGATTTATCTTTTTTGGTCAAAAATTTAACTATTTTGTTGAACATTCGCCTTTCTGGATTAAAAATTCATAGTTTTGGATTGAAAGTTCCTCTTTAATGGTATAAAAGTCAACTTTTTTGATCTATTTCGTTGAAAGTTCGTCTCTTTTGTTTGAAAGTCCAACTGTTTGGTTGTAAATGCAAATATTTGGTTAAAAATTAATCTTTTTGGTTGAAAATTCAACTGTTTTTAGTTGAAAATTCAATTATTTTGTCCCAAAGTTATATTTTTTCCCAAAAATTCAACTGTTCTGTTTAACATTGATTTTTTTTATAGAAAGTTCGTCCTTACGGATTATAAATGCATCTGTTATGGTAAAAAAGTCATTGTTTTTGTTTGAAAATTCCTCTTTTTTGGTTGAGAATTTTTCAACTTTCAACCAAGGAGTTTATTTTTCAACCTAAAAAGATAAATTTTCAACAAAACATTGTGATAGCTGATATTTCAACAAAAAAATATTTTAATTCAAAATAAAAAATAAATTTATTTAACCAACAAAGATGAATTTTTGATAAAATACTTGATTTTTAAACGAAAAAAAAATTTTTTTCTACCAAAAATTGTTTCAACTACAATTATGAATATTCAACTGGAATACTTGGATTTTCAACCAAGAAGATGAATTTTCAAACAAGAATATTAATTTTCAAAAAAGAAGATTAATTTTCTATCATACATTTTCACGCAAAGTGATGAATTTTCAAATAAAATTATGAATCTTCAACTGAAATAGATGAATTTTAGACCAAAAAGATACATTTTTAACAAAAGAGTTTAACTTTTAATCAAGTAGTTTTATTTTTAACCAAAAATATGATATTTCAACTAAAATATGAATATTTAACTGGAATACTTGAACTTTCAACCAAAAAGAGGAATTTTCAAACAAGAAGATCAATTTTCTACCATACATTTTCAAACAAAATTATGAATTTTCAACTAAAATTATGAATCTTTAACTGGAATAGATGAATTTGAACCAAAAAGATAAATTTTGAACTAAAATGATGAATCTTCAACTAGAATAATTGAATTTTTCACCAAAAAGATTAATTCCTACCAAAAAAGACAAATTTTCAACTAAAAAAGATAATTGTTCAACCAAAAGTTGAAAAGTTAAGTTTTCCGTTAAAAAAATTAATTTTCAACCAAAGAGATGAATTTTTAACTAAAATGATGGAATGCTCAACTGGAAATTTTACATTTTCAGTTAAAAAAAATTATTTTCAACAAAAAAGACCTTTTTTTCAACATTATAGTTAAAGTTTCATCTGAAATAGTTAAATTTTCATTCGAAAAAAGTTGAATTCTGAACGAAAAATATAGTAGTTGATATTTCAACCAGAAAAAGTTTTTATTTTTGATAAAAAACAGTTGAATTCAACCAAAAAATATGAATTTTCGACATGAGTTGAATAGTCAACTAAGAAAGATTTTGCAGTCAAGAGCGAGAGAAAATTGCAAAAAAGTTGTTAAATTTTCAAGCAAAAAGGTGATTTTTCAATCATTTTTCAATTAGATACTTGAATGTTCAACTAAAAACGATCTATTTTCAACCAGATACTTGAATTTTCAACTAAAAACACGTCCTATTTACATTAAAAAACAGAATAGTTGAATTTTCAGTTAAAAAAATTAATTTAAACCGAATTTTCAACAAAATAGTTAAATCCAGTAATACAAAGCTACTTTTACAAATAAAGAATCATCGTTATTAAGCTTTATATTGCAATTAAAAAAAAATTAAGCAAGCTCTCAAGAAAATTGCCGGACGTTAAAAAAAACTTCCCTGACATTTGCAAATTTTGTTAACAATTGTCTTTTCGGCTTCAAAATTCATCAAATTTTTGTTGTTGAAAACTCAAATGTTTTATAGAAAATTCATCTTTTTGGCTTAAGAGTTTATGTCTTTCTGTGGAAATTTAATCTTCTTGGGTTAAAAATGCAACTGCCTGGTTAAAAATTAATCTGTTTCGGTGGAAACTTAACTTTTTTCGTTGAAAATTCACACTTTCAGATTGAAAATTGAACTGTTTTGTACAAAATTCGCACTTTCGGGACGAAAACTCAATAATTTGGTAGAAAATGTAACTATTTCGTTAAAAATATGTGTATTTTGTTGAAAATTCGTCTTTTTTGGTAGAAAATAAAATTTCTTGTGTTAAAAATAGAACACTTTGGTTGAAAATTCATCTTTTTAGGTTTAAATTAATCTTCTTGGTTGAAAGTTACACTACTTTCTTAAAAGTTCATTTCTTTGGTTGAAGATTCACATTTTAGTTTAAAATTCTTTTTTTTTGTTTAAAATTAATTTTTTTAAATGATAAATGAACTATTTTGTTGAAAATTCGACAATTTGGAATTAAGTACAAATATTTGGTACAAAATCAAAGTATTTTGTAGAAAATTATTCTTTTTTTCTTAAAATTAATTCTCCTCAATGAAAATTTAAGTACTTCAGTTTTGAAAAAATATAAACTAAAAATTAATCAAATAAATTTGGACCAACATACCCATTGTTCAAACTATTTAGTTGAAAATGTATGTAATTTGTTGAAAATTCGTCTTTTTTGGTAGAAAAATGATTTATTTTGTTGAAAATTCGTCTTTTCTGGCAAAAAATTAATCTTCTTTCTCGAGAATTTAACTATTTGGTTAAAAACTTATGTATTATGTTGAGAATTCATCTTTTTTGGTAGAAAATTAATCTTCTTAGTTAAAAATTCAGCTTTTTGGTTGAAAATGTAACTACTTGGTTGAAAATTTAACTCTTTGTTTGAAAATTCAACTATTATGTTGAAAGCTCATCTTTTTGGCTTGAAAATTCAACATTCCGGATGAAATTTTTTTCTTTATTGACTGAAAAATCTTTCTTAGTTGAAAATGCGTCATTTTATTTGAAAATTGATTTTGTTTGGTAGAAACTTAATCATTTTTGCTATGGATTTTGGTTGAGAATTCAACTATTTTGTTGAGAATTCGTTCCTTTTTGTCCAATTAAAATATTTTTGATTTAAAATGAAAATCTTTTCCTGGTTGAAATATCAACTATTACATTTTTGGATAAGAATTCATATTTTTTGCCTGAAAATTAAACTTATTGGTTGAAAGTTGAACCTTTTTCTTAAAAGTTAATTTTTTTGTTAAAGATTCATAGTTTAGTTAAAAATTCGTTTTTTTTTGTTTAGATTCTTTTAAATGAAAATTGAACTATTTTGTTGAAAATTCAACTGTTTCATTGAAAATTCGTATTTTTGGCTTGAAAATTCAACAATTTGGTATAAAACAAAACTATTTGGTACAAAATTAAACTGTTTTGTAGAAAATTAGTTTTATTTTTATTGAAAATTAATTCTCAATGAAAATTTATCTACTTTATTTTTTAAAAAAGAAAAAATATATAAACTAAAAATTAAGCAAATAAAATTAGGACTAATCTCATATCTATTGTTCAAACTATTTAGTTGAAAATTTATATATTTTGTTAAAAATTCGTCTTTTCTGGTGAAAAATTAATCTTCTTTCTTGAAAGTTCAACTATTTGTTTAAAAATGTATGTATTTTGTTGAAAATTTATCTTTTTTGGAAGAGAATCAATCTTCTCAGTTGAAAATTCATATTTTTCTTCGAAAATTTAACTATTTGGTTGAAAATTCATACATTTTCTTGAAAGCTAATCATTTTGTTTTTAAAATTCAACATTTTGTATGAATTTTTTTTCTTTATTGACTGAAAAATATTTCTTAGTTGAAAATTCGTCTTTTTGATTTTAAAATTTATCTGTTCTGGTAGAAACTTCATCGTTTTTGGTAAAAATTTTGGTAGAGGATTCACATTTATTTGTTGAAAGTTCAACTACTCTTTTACTTCATGAGAAAAAAAAAATATATTTTTCTAGGAATAGTAAAAAAAAAGCTTAAAAAGTGTCAAATAGTGTCAATAGTTTGGTGAGTCGGAGGCCTGTTATTTATGAGCAAAAGCATTCTAAAAATTAGTTTACTAACCACAAGCTTGAGCCTTGCGAATCTCATTTTCGACTTTATTTTGCTTCAATTTGCATAATCCGGTAATGTGACTTCCATAGATTCTTCCTGTGTAGCGACTTTGAAATTGGGAAAGCAAACGAACATTTTTGTAGTCTGGTTCAATTTTATATTTACACAGAATGCATTTCTCCTTCTTCTTTTCAAATGGATTCTTCTCAAGATCGATTGGCTGAAAAAAAACGATCAATTTTATTAGGGAGCGTCCATTAATTACGTAATAAAAAAAAAATCTTTAAAATTGTATAAATCGGTTAAAATCCTTCAAAATTTCGTGAATATTTTCGAAATCTTATGTCTTATGAAATCCCTTAGAATCTTTGAAATCCTTTCAGAATAGATTAAAATCTTTAAAAACTGTGAAAATCTTTCCAAATATCTTGAAATGCTTTACAATATATTAAAATTCATTAAAATCTATTTAAAGCCATTAAAAATCCCTCAAAATCCTTTATAATCTCAGATATCCTTTGAAATTCCGTTAAATCTTTTGATATCTTACGAAATCCTCTAAGATCAGTGAATATACTTTGGAATTCTTTTAAAATCCTCTAAAATCCCTTGAAATGTCTTAAAATCCATTAAAACCCCTTAAAATCCTGTAAAATCTTTGCAAATATTTTGATATCCCTAAAAAGCTTTTGAAGTCTCTTTAAATCCCTTCAAATCTTCGAAATCTCATTAAATCCTCTGATATCCTTCAAAATTCGTGAAAAAATTTGAGTACAATCCTTTAAAATCCATTGAAAACCCGCGAGTTATTTTGAAATATTTTTAAATCCCTTTAAAACCCTCTGAAGCTATGAAAATCCTAAAAATCGCTTGAAATCTTCAAACTCTAATAAAAAGTTCCTGAAAATCCGTATAACTCCCTTACAATCTCTAAAAAACGATTAAAATCCTTGAAATTCCGTAAATATTTTGGAAATCTTACGAGATCCATTGGAATCTTTGAAATCCCTTTAAAATGCATTAAAATATTTTTTAAACTGTGGGATTCTTTCCGAATCTATTGAAATCCCTTAAAATATATTGAAATGCATGAAAATTTATTAAAAGCCATTAAAAGTCCTAGAAATCCTTTATATTATTCGGAAATCCTTGGAAATTCCGTTAAATCTTTTGAAATCTTATGAAATCCTCTAAAATCAGTGGATATACTTTGAAATTCTCTTAAAATACTCTGAAATCTCGTGAAATCTATTAAAATCCATTAAAAATATCTTACAATATTTTAAAAGCCATTCAAATACCTCAAAATCCCTTAAAATCCTTTATATTATTCGGAAATTCTTTGAAATTTCGTTAAATCTTTTGAAATCTACTGAAAGCTTTTGAAATCTCTTTGAATCCCTTCAAATCTTCGAAATCTCATTAAAATCGCCTGATATCGTTGAAAATTTCTGAAAATCCTTTAAAATCTGTTAAAAATTGATTGAAATCCTTCAACACTTCGTGCAAAATTGCGAAAT
>CAKNYM010044411.1:40658-51071 GCA_932195095.1 Andricus curvator | reverse complement strand
TTACGAGATCTCTTGAAATCTTGGAACCCCGTTCAAAATTAATTAAACTTTTTAAAATCCATAGGAATATTTTCAAATATCTTCAAATTCTTTGCAATATATTAAAATATTTTAAAAGCCATTAAAATACTTCAAAATCTTTTATATTAATCGGAAATTCTTTGAAATTCCGTTAAATCTGTTGAAATCTTGCGAAATCCTCCAAACTCAGTGGATATGATTTGGAATCTTTTGAAATCTCTTAAATTCTTTTAAAATCCCGCAACTTTGTTTTAAATATTTCGAAACCTCTTAAAATCCCTCAAAATCCGCGGAAATCTTCTTAATTCCTTAAAATCCTTCTGTAATCCTGTGAAATCGTAATCGTTATCCGAATTATTAATCCTTTTGAATCATTTGAAATACGCTATAAGTGCGATAATCCCTTGAAATCTTTTTAAAACTGTTGAAATACTTAAAAATCACTTGAAATTTTTAAAATATTTTGAAATCCCTATATAAGAGAAATTTCGTCCCCAAAAGATTTTTGAAATTTTTTAAAATTACGGAATTTACGCCATGTTGAATTATGGGGTTACATTTTTTTGAATTGTCGATATTTCTGGAAATGCGAATTGGATTTTGATCAAACTTAGCCATGTTAGAGATAAAATTATATATTTTAAGAATATAATACAACTATTTAAAAAAAAATTATTTTCCAAGAAGGGGTGCAATGGGTTTAAAATTTTCAAAATCATCCTTGCGTAATTAATGGACTTATTTTAATCAAATAACAATTCAAAACCCTAATTTTATCGGAGTAATTCCTTATGGATTTGCTTTTTCAGATACCGGAAGTAAACGAAGAACGACCCGGAGATGAAAAACGTGATGTAGATTTATCTTTGTAAAGTTTATATGGACTTACTCTCTATGTGAATATTAGTCCATGTTTCTAATTATGTTTCTCTTGATATTATAATTATGAATCATTGTTATACTATAAGGTATTAAAATATTATTAAATTTTTGTACAAAAATACATACAAGGTCTTCCTGTTGCGCATTTGTGATGTCGATTTTTATATCTTTCGAAAAAGCGCGCGATGATCCGGATATTCTACCTGCAATTTTGAACAGAAATAATTATATTAAATTATTTTTGCACTATTTATAAAATATTATAGTTCACAATTTGAACTAAAATATGTATTGAAATCTCTGGGACGACTGAAAAATCCCAAAATAGAACATTTTCGAAATTATACAATTGCCAAAATATAAAAATCCCGAGTTGGAAAATTTTTTGAATAATGAAATTCCATAACAATTTACAATATTAGTAAAGATATCTTTGATATTAGTGAATTTGATTAACTCCCTACAGTCTATAATATTACCGAATTTGAACAGGGACAACTGAAAAATCTCGAGAACAAAAAATTGCCGCCACTGTAAAAGTCCTGAATTGGAAAATTCCCGAATAATAAAAGTTCTGAATTGGAAAATTCTTCAACAAAAAATTTCCCAAACGGTGTATAATATTACCGAAATGAAAATTTCCCGAATAATAAAATTCCCGACAGAAAATTGCCGAATTATAAAATATTTGAACTAGAAAATTCCAGGATTATAAAATTCCCAAATTTAAACAATTAAAATTTTTTTCAATTAAATATTTTTATTTAAAAAAATATTTTTTATGTTTAAAGTTTCTAAAATTATTTTATGAATTGAAATTAACAACAATTAAAAAAAATGTCCATCCAGAAATATATTTTTTTCAATTACTGTTATTTTAAATTCAAACAATAATTTGAGGAACTTTAAGCATTAAGAACAATTTTTTTTGTTGATAAAAATATTTGATTATTGTATTTTTAATAAATGAATAACATGTATAAAAAAAATTGTAATTGTTTAAATGCGGGAATTTTCCAGTTCGGATATTTTATAATTCGGCAATTTTCCGTCAGGAATTTTATTATTCAGGAATTTTCAAATTCTATAATATTATAAACTGTTCGGGTAATGGACGACTAAAAAATCACGAAAAATAAAAGTCTCGAATAATAAAATTCCCGAATTGGAAAATTCCCGAATAATAAAATTCCCCACATAAAATTGCCGAACTAGAAAATTCTCGAATTTAAACAATTAAACCATTTTTATACATATAAATATTATTTATTTATTAAAAATACGATAATCAAATATTTTTATTAACAAAAATTATTTTTAATGTTTAAAGTTTCCAAAATTATTGTTTAAATTTAAATTAACAATTGAAAAAAAATGTAAACCAGAAATATATATTTTTTCAATTATTGTTATTTAAAATTCAAACAATAATTTGATGAACTTTAAGCATTAAAAATAATTTTTTTGTTGATAAAAATATTTGTTTATTGTACTTTTATTGAATAAATCATATTTATAAAAAAAATTAATTGTTTAAATTCGGGAACTTTCTAGTAAGGATATTTTATAATTCGGTAATTTTCTGTCGGGAATTTTATTATTCGGTAATATTATAAACTGTCGGGATTTTTATTATTCGGGAATTTTCCAATTCGACAATATTATAAACTTTTCAGGAATTTTATTATTCGGCAATTTTATTATTCGTGGAGGGGCGACTGAAAAATCACGAAAAATAAAATTCCCGAGTTATAAAATATCCGAACTAGAAAATTCGCGTATTATAAAATTGTCGAATGTAAAGAATTAAACAATTTTTGTATAAATATTATTTATTTATTAAAAGTACAATAATCAAATATTTTTATCCACAAACATTATTTTTAATGTTTAAAGTTTCTAAAATTATTGTTTAAATTTGAAATAACAATAATTGAAAAAAAATTTCATCCAGAAATATATTTTTTCCAATTATTGTTATTTTAAATGCAACCCATAATTTTAGAAACTTTAAACTTGAAAAATAATTTTTTCATATAACAATAGTTGATTATTGTATTTTTAATATATGAATAATATGTATATAAGAACATTTTTTAATTGTTTAAATTCGAAAATGTTATAATTCGGGAATTTTCTACTTCGGATATTTTATAATTCGGCAATTTTATTATTCGGGAATTTTCCAATTCAGGAATTATATTATTCGAGAATTTCACAGTGTCGGAAATTTTATTTTTCGGGATTTTTCAGTCGTCGCTTTGAAAATTCCCGAATAATACAGTTTCCAACATAAAATTGCCGAATTATAAAATATCCAATACTGCAAAATTCCCAACACTAGAAAATGATTAAATGTAAACAATTAACAAACTTTTTTTGATAAATCATATTTATTTATTACAAATAAAATAATCAGATATTTAGATAACAAAATTTTGTTGTTGATCAATATATTTTTTTGAAATTATTGTTTGAATTTGAAATATCAACAATAACTGAAAGAAAAAAAATATTTCTCAATTCAAAAGAACAATACAAGAACAAGATTTTTATTAAAATATTATTAATAAATAAAGAATATTGATCAAAAAACAATGTTTTTAATTGTTTAAATTTGGGAATTGAGTGTCGGATGTTTTATAATTCGGTAATTTTTTCTGGTCAATTTTATTATTCGGAAATTTTCAAACTCGGCAATATTACAGACTGTTCGGGAATATTCTATTTCGAATATTTTCTTTTTCGGGAATTTTATTTTCTCAAAATCACAAAACAAATTCGAAAGAATCTTAAAAAACTAAAAAGTTTCGAAAATATGAACATAACCTTACCTCGATTGATGTTGGAAACATTCGCAAGATTTGAGACGAAAGGTAATGTTTTGTTGAGAATTACTCTTATTTTCGGAATTACTGACATTGTGAAGACTTGTTTAAAAACAATAAAAGAAATTGTCACATTTATTAGCGTTTCAGTTTACTTTTCGGAGCGTAAACCCGAATTTCTAACCTCAAGAAAACACATGAGCAGACGATAATTATAGAGTAGGGCTGTTGCCACCCGCCAGGTAGCGCTAGCTGCTCTAGACTAAATCCCGCGAAAATTCAAACAGACAAAAAGAAAAATTGCCTTTTTTATACAAATAACCAGTCAAATTTTTTAGTTTATTCATAAAACAAGGTAAGAGTGTCAGTGTTTTAGTTAAGGAATATGGTATACATACTAAAAGAACGTTTCAGAGTAGAAGCAAAGATATTTGGAACAAGCTCTCAAAAGTTGTGTGTTTTTATGCCGTAAATTTTTTATTTGGTTATTTGGTTAAAAATTTATTTTTTTGGACAAAAGATTCGTCATTTTAGTTGCCAAATCATTTCTTTCGTTGAAAATTTAACAATTTTGCTGAAATTCCTTTTTTTTCGTTCAAAATTAATTTTTGTAGCTAGAAATTTAACTATTTGTTTCAAAATTCATGTATTTTGTTGAAAATTCGTCTGTTTTGGTAGGAAATGATTATTTTTGGTCGAAAAATGATCTTTTTGGTTGGAAATTCTACTACTTGGTTCAAACACTTAAAAAAAAATCATTTTATTGGTTGAACATTCTTCTCTCCGGTTAAAAAGTTCACTATTTTCTTGAAAATTCGTTTTTTAGTAGAAAATTAATGTTTTTTGTTGAAAATTCATTTCTTTTGATAAAACCAGAATAAAACTAAAAATGTAACTTATCCACTTTGGCTTAAAAATTTATCTATTTTGGTTTAAAATAAAATTGTTTCTTTGAAAATCCATTTATTTGATCGAAATTCGTGTTTTTCTTGGTTAAAAAGTCATATTTTTGGTTGTAATAAATTCATTTCTCTGGTTAAAAATTGAATCATTTTGTCTTTGGTAAAAAAATCATCTTTTTGGTGAAAAATTTATTTCTTTGGTTAAAAATTTAGATATTAATAAAAAAAAATTTTTCTTCTTTAAAAATCAGTTTTTTAACTAACAATTCAACTATTCCACTTTGTGTGAAAATGATTGTAAAATAAAAATAATCTTTTTTCGTAGAAAATGTATTTTTTTTTAGTTTGGAAATTCAAGTAGTTTAATTGTTGAAAAAAATCGTAGAAAATTCATCCTCTTGTTTGAAAATTATTTTTTTTATGAGATAAATTCAAATATTTGGTTACAAATTTATTTTTTTGTCTGAAGATTCATCATTTGCGTTGTAATATCATTTTTTTCGTTTAAAATTTTACTATTTTGTTAAAGTTAATTTTTGTTGTGGAAAATTAATCTTCTTGGATAAAAAATTCATCTGGTTGAAAATATATTCCTTTGTATAAAATCAAAACCGTTATGTATCAATTTTTTGTTAAAAATTTATCATTTTTAATTGAAAAAAAATATTTGTTTGAAAATTCATTTATTTGATTGAAAATCGTATTTTTCTTGGTTAAAAATTCATAATTTTGGTTGTAAATTAATTTCTCTGATTGAAAATAGAATTATTTTATTTCAAAATTCACGTATTTTGTTTAAAATTGGTCTCTTTTAGTAGAAAAGTATTCTTTTTGGTAGAAAATTCATTTTCTGGCTGACGATTAACCATTTTAGTTGAAAATTCGTTTCTTTCGTTGAAAATTTAACTATTTTGTTGAAATTTCCTTTTTTTGTTAAAAATTAATTTTTTTAACCAAAAAATGTAACTATTCCAGTTGAGAATTGATGTTTTTTATTTAAAAATTCGACTATTTGGTAGAAAATTAATCCTCTTGTTTGAAAATTCATCTTTTTGAATGAAAACTCAACTATTTGGTTGAAAATTAATTATTTTGACTGACGATTCTTTCTTTAAAAATTTGTTTTAAAATTCATATCTTTTGTTGGGAATAAGTCTTTTTTGATAAAAAATTATTCTTCTTGGTAGAAAAATTCTTTTTCTGGTAGGAAATTTTCCTTTTTTGGTGTAAAAATTAATTTCTTATCTGAAAATTTAACTATACCATTTTTAATTGAAAATTTAATAATTTTTTTAATGGAAAATTCATGTATTTTGTTGAAAAAGTCGTATTTTTGGTAGAGAATGAATCCTCTCGGTTGAAAATTCAATCAATTGATTCAAAATTAATTTTTTTTGCCTGGAGATTCATCATTTCAGTTAAAAATTAATTTTTCTGGTTGAAAATGTATCTATTATGCTAAAAAATAATGTTTCTAACTAATAATATAACGATTCCATTTTTGGTTCAAAAATTGATATCTTTTAATTAAAAATTAATCTACATATTTTGTTGAAATTCGTTTTTTGGTATAAAATTAATATTCTTGGTTGAAAATTTATTGTTTTGGTTAAAAACGTAACTATTCTTGGAAAATTCTATTTTTTTGGTTATTATTTATAATTATTATTATTATATTATTATTTTTTGGTTTTGTTGAAAGTTCGTTTTTTTGTAAAAAATTAATCTTCTTGATTAAAAATTCATATTCTTTGTTAAAAAATTAACTATTTGATTAAAAGTTCTTTTTTTTCCGACTATTCATAATTTTAGTTGCACTGTCATTTCTTTAGTTAAAAATGTAGCTGTAGTTGAAATTTTTTTTCTTTTTGGTTCAAAATTAATCTTCTCAACTAAAAATTTAACTATTTGTAAACAATACATTTCTTTCGTTAAAAATTTAAGTATTGTGTTGAAATATTTTTTTGTTGGTAAAAATGAATTTTTTAACTAAAAAACAAATCATTATTTTTGGTTGAATTTTTTTGTAGTTAAAAATGTGTATGTTTTTTTGACTCCTTCTTTTGGTAGAAAATTACTCCTCTGGGTAGAAAATTCAACTATTTTGTTGAAAATTTATTTTTTCGTTGACGATTCATCATTTTAGTTGAATAGTAATTTCCTTGGTTGAACATTCAACCATTTTGCTAAAAAATATTTTTTTTCAGCTTATAATGTAACTATTCCACTTTTTGTTGAAAATTGTTTTTTTTTTTTAATGGAAAATTTGACCATTTTGTTGAAAATTCATTTATGTTGTTGTAACTTGGTCGTTTTTCTTGGCCAATTAATATTATTGGTTGAAAATTCATTGCTTTATTTAAAAGTTTAAAATAATTTCGAAAATTCGTTGTTTTTTAAAATTTTAAATGTATCTTTTTTAGTTGACAGTTCAACTACTTTGTTGAAAATTGGTCTTGATGGTCTGTAGAAAACTAATCTACTTGGTTGAAAATTTATGGTTTTGTTAAAAAATCAACTATTTGGTTCAAAATTAATTTATTTTGTTAAAAATGCAATACTTTTATTTGTACAGATCCAATTTCTTTTGGACTTTCAGAACTACGAACGAAAAACTAGCCAGTAATATAAATATTAAATTTTTATTTTCATTATGAATAAGTAACACTATTATTTTGTTTCATAAATAAACAAACAATTTTATTATTAATTTGCATTAAAAAATCAATTTTTCTGTTATCTAATTTGAATTTTCGCGCGACTTAGACTAAGGCAGCTAGCGCTCCCTATCGGCATGCAAACTCACCTACTGCGTGTGTGACATGCAGATAAAGCAGAAGACTGTATTCATCTTTTGATAATGCAGATTCATAAAAGCGCGAATTCAAAAAAAATTTATCTCAACTGTTGGTAAAGTATTATTTGAAAAATCTACGTTCAAATTTTGTTTATAATGCCTTTAAAATAGTACTGATTTCAAGTATTTACACTGATCGACAATCATTCGACAGTAATATTTGTAACTAGCCTAAAAAACATTGTTTACGTTTGCTTTTAAAAAAGAATAATTATTTTAAAACTCAGGAGTATCGGTTTTCTTCAACCCTCGTGGTTTTTAAACCAGTTAAAATGCGCTATAACAGATGTCACCCCCGAAATAAAACATTATTCATGAATCCGGTGAGGGGATTCCCCCACCAGGGAGAACTGTCATCCGAAGCAGACGACGGTCAGTTCAGTTTGCGGTGGTTCTTCCGCTTGTGTAGTGGGTGTGGATTTTCTGTTTACATGTTTGTTATTATTCTGAGTGAACGATCGTACCGAAAGCATGTTCCTTTTAAAGCATTTTTTATTGTTTCACCTGGCACAGTCTCCGAGAAAATAAACCAGTCTGAATGATCCAATTTTCTCGTACAAGATCAACCTCTCGCCATTCGGAGAGTTTTTTTCGAACGGAGATTAAATACACCCCCATCATCTTCGATCCAGTACCCGATTCTCTCCCCTGGAAACAACTAGCGAAAAAGTGGAAAAATCGTCTCCAAGTAAAAATTCGCAATTTCTAACCTCAAAATTATTGGTACGCAAACTCAAAATCTTGGTTGGAGTCTTTCCAGGAAGATCTTATTTTTATCTCGCGATTCAGAGTGAAAATATATCAATTTTGTTATAGTCGAAATTGTAGGGTAATAGTGAAAATTAAAAATCTGGTGAGAGTGAAATTACGTGATAAAAAAACGCCCCTTTTGGCAGGATGGACAGGATGACCAAAAACGTGGCCGTGAACAGGTGTGTCAATAATGTAAACAATGAGGAAAGTAATTATAGAAAATATGAGAGTGCTCGTCAGTGACATTTCTGAAAATGCGAGATTTCTAGTTCTTCATTCTTGAGGGTTGAGGAAAAAATTTCCGGGACTGTTTTTTGTAATTTAGACATTGGTGGGAAAAAAAGTGAAAAATGGCGACACCTCCGGATTCACCGGGAGTGGAAGATGCCCTTTTTGAGTTTGAAAATCCGCGGGCTCGTCACCAAAACACGAGGCCTGTTGCCCTCGACGAACTCCTGAGACAGACGAAATTTTCCAGACAAGAAATCCGGGTCATGTATCGTGGATTCAAACAGGTGAGACAACTCTTTTTTAGATATTGATTTATAATTTACCTGAGGAAAGTTTTGTAATTAATTTTCCCCAATTGAGTTTCAAAATTTCCAAGTTGTGGGAAGAGTTTTAATTTATTAAATTTAAGATCATACCATTTTTTTTAAACATTAAAAATAGAATAATTTCTCGTTACAGTTTTGTACTTAGGGGTCAACCATTAACTAGTTATGATTTTTCAAACAAGAAAAATGCCTTTTCTACCATAAATTGAAAATGACGAATTTTTACCAAAATAGTTGAATCAACAGCCAAAAAGATGAATTTTCAAAAAAGAAGAATAATTTTCTACCCAAAAAGACGAATTTTCCACAAAACAATTGAATTTTCCTCCCGACATAATTAATTTTTAACAGAAAAGTGAATTTTCTAACATATAGTTAATTTTTCAAATAAATAGTTTTATTTTTAACCAAATAGTTGAATTTTCTACCAAAATATTTGAATTTTTTACTAAAAGAAATTAGTTCAATACAAAATGGAAAAGTAATAATTTCAGTTTAAAAAATTAATTTAAAAAAAAGAGCAAATTTTCTAGCAGTTAAATAAACCAAAAAAGACGAATTTTCAAAAAAGAAGATTAATATTCTACCCAAAAAGACGAATTTTCCACAAAACAATTGAATTTTCCTCCCGACATAATCAATTTTCAACAGAAAAGTGAATTTTCTAACATATAGTTAATTTTTCAAATAAATAGTTTTATTTTTAACCAAATAGTTGAATTTTCAACAAAGAAAAATTATTTTTCAATAAAAAATAAAAAAGTAATATTTTTAGTTTAAAAAATTAATTTTTAACAAAAAAAAAGTTTTCTAGCTGTTAAATAAAACAAAAAAGACGAATTTTTAATACAATAGTTGAACAAACAGCCAAAAAGATGAATTTTCAAAAAAGAAGATTACTGTTCTACCCAAAAAGACGAATTTTCAACAAAATACATGAATTTTCCACCCGACATCATTAATTTTCAACAAAAAAGTAAATTTTTAACATATAGTTAATTTTTCAAATAAATAGTTTCATTTTTAACAAACTAGTTGATTTTTCTACAGAAATATTTGAATTTTCAACTAAGATAAAATTAGTTTTCAATAAAAAATGAAAAAGTAATATTTTTAGTTTAAAAAATTAATTTAAAAAAAACAGCAAATTTTCTAGCAGTTAAATAAACCAAAAAAGACGAATTTTCAAAAAAGAAGATTAATGTTCTACCCAAAAAGACGAATTCTCGAAAAAATACATGAATTTTCCACAAAACAGTTGAATTTTCACCCGGCACTATGAATTTTTAATAAAAAAGTGAATTTACTAGCATATAGTTAATTTTTCAAATAAATACTGTAATTTTCAGCCAAATAGTTGAATTTTTAACTAAAAAAAATTAGTTTTCAATACAAAATGGAAAAGTAATAATTTCAGTTAAAAAAATTAATTTAAAAAAAAGCAAATTTTGTAGCAGTTAAATAAACCAAAAAAGACGAATTTTTAACAAAATAGTTGAATCAAGAGCCAAAAAGATGAATTTTCAGAAAAGAAGATTAATGTTCTACCCAAAAAGACGAATTTTAAACAAAATACATGAATTTTCCACCCGACATCATTAATTTTCAACAAA
>CAKNYM010044411.1:25790-38453 GCA_932195095.1 Andricus curvator | reverse complement strand
CAATGTTATAGGTCAATCGATTGGTCTTGAATCAACACAACTTTTCTATTCTCGCATCAACTTTGAATTATGTTAATGAGAAAAGTTTTACTATAAAAATCGATTTTAAAAATATATAAATTACCATAACTTCCCTACTCTTTAATTAAATGTATTAATATTTAGGTCAATCGATTAGTCTCGAACCAAGGATTCTTTTATATTCTTGCATCAACTTTGAATTATGTTGAAGAAAAAAGTTTTACTATAAAAAACCGTCTTTTCAAATCTTTTGCATTACCATAGCTTCCTTACTCTTTAATAAAATGTATTAATATTATAGGTCAATCGATTCGTCTCGAATCAACACATCTTTTCTGTTCTTGCATCAACTTTAAATTATGAGAATGATAAAATGTTTACTATAAAAATCGATTTTATAAATATATAAATTACCATAACTTCCCTACTCTTTAATAAAATGTATTAATATTTATGTCAATCGATTAGTCTCGAACCAAGGAATCTTTTATATTCTTGCATCAACTTTGAATTACGTTGAAGAAAAAAGTTTTACTATAAAAACCCGTATTTTTAAATATTTTGCATTACCATAGCTTCCTTACTCTTTAATAAAATGTATCAATGGTATAGGTCAATCGATTGGTCTTGAATCAACACAACTTTTCTATTCTCGCATCAACTTTGAATGATGTTAATGAGAAAAGTTTTACTATAAAAATCGATTTTAAAAATATATAAATTACCATAACTTCCCTACTCTTTAATAAAATGTAATAATTTTGTAGGTCAATCGATTAATCTCGAACGAAGGAATCTTTTATATTCTTGCATCAACTTTGAATTATGTTGAAGAAAAAAGTTTTACCATAAAATACCGTATTTTTAAATATTGTGAATTACCATAACTTCCTTACTCTTCAATAAAATGTATTAATATTATAGGTCAATCGATTCGGCTCGAATCGACACATCTTTTCTGTTCTTGCATCAACTTTACATTATGTTAATGAAAAAAGTTTTACTATAAAAAACCGATTTTCAAAATATATAAATTACCATAACTTTCCTACTCTTTAATAAAATGTCTTAATATTATAGGTCAATCGATTCGTCTCTAACCAAGGAATCTTTCATATCCTTGCATCAACTTTGAATTATGCTAATGAAAATAGTTTTTCAGTTTAAAAAATTAATTTTTAGCGAAACAGAATTTTCTAGCAATTAAATAAAACGAAAAAAAAATAATTGTCAACAAAATAGTTAAATCAGCAGCCAAAAAGATGAATTTTCAAAAAAGAAGATTAATGTTCTACCCAAAAAGACGAATTTTCAAAAAAATGCCTTAATTTTCTACAAAACAATTGAATTTTCCACCCGACACTATGAATTTTCAATAAAAAATGAATTTTCTAGCATATAGTTAATTTTTCAAGTAAATAATGTAATTTTTAACCAAATAGTTCAATTTTCTACGAAAATAGTTGAATTTTCAACTAAAAAAAAAAAATAGTTTTCCATAAAAAATGAAATAGTGACATTTTCATTTAAAAATTAATTTTTAACTAGAAAAACAAATTTTAGTAGAAGTGAAATAAACCAAAAAGGACGAATCTCCAACAAAATACAATACTTTTCCACAAAACAGTTGAATTTTCCACCCGACACTATGAATTTCCAATAAAAAACTAAATTTTCTAGCATATAGTTGATTTTTCAAATAAATAGTTTAATTTTTAACCAAATAGTTGATTTTTCTACTAAAATAGTTGAATTTTCAACTAAAAACAAATTCGGTTTTAATAAAAAAATTAAAAAGTGACCTTTTCAGTTTAAAAAATTAATTTTTAACAAAAAGCGAATTTTCTAGCAGTTAAGTAAACCAAAAAAGACGAATTTTTATCAAAATAGTTGCATCTACAGCCATAACCAGGTAGTTGAATTTTCAAACAAAAAAGATGAATTCTCAACGAAAACTTTGATATTTGGAAAAAAAAAAGATTTTTATTTAAATTAAAAACAGTTTAATGCAATAAAAAAATACGATTTTTGAACAAAATAGATCAATTTTGAACCAGAGATGAATTTTCAACTGAAAAGGATACATTTTTAACCAAATAGTTGAATTTCGCTAAAAAGGATAAATTTTCAACAAGAAATGTAGTAGTTAAATTTACAGTAGAATTTTTAACCAAAACCGACGAAAAAACGAAAGATGTGACAAAATTAAAAAAAAAAGTTGACACCTGAAAGCATTCTACAAAAAATGTCTCCCGCATAAAGCTGACAGGCTGCCTTCCTTAAGCAGAAACTTTTAGAAAAAATTGCAAAAAAATAAAAAAGTTGGGGTTTTCAGAAAATCTTCTTTGCGTATTTTCAAAATTCTAAGAAAAAATACAGAAGATTTTCTTCAACACCAGAACTCACCAGAATGGGTAGAGAAAATTCTGATATCTGAATTAGAATTGATATAGTGTAAAATAAAAACAGTTTACAGATTAATAATGTAAAATTCTTGAATTAATTATATAAATTGAAAAATATAATTTTTTAATTTGAAAACAATTTCAAATAAATAAAAAACTATCTAAAGCAAGCTTGTGGGAATTCAAAATGACGTATTAAAATGTAGTAAAAAAAGTAACGCCACGGTAACGGGTTACTTTTTTGAGCAACTGTAACGGTAATTAAAATTTATACTTTTTTTAAATTGCAAGCCTTAACAGTAGGACATTTTGAAGTCGAAAACGTTAAAAATCGATTAATTTAAAATTTAATCACAGGCTTCACACTCTTTCTTTTATTCCTCTTTTCCGCCTTTTAAAAATATTTCCTCTTTTTTCTCTTTTTTTAAATAAATTTTCTCTTTTTATCGTTTTTTCGCTTTAACCCGAACTGAATTAATAAAATTTAGTAAGAAAACCCCACTATTTTTGGTTTAAAGTTTATACTCATAGGTTAAAAGTTCGACTGTTTGGATTAAAATCTAATTATTTTGTTGTAAATTCTTATTTTTTGGTAAAAAATTCAACTGTTTTGTTGAACAATTGCCTTTTTGGATTGAAAAGTCCTCTTTTATGGTAGAAAGTTAATCTTTTTTGGTTGAAAATTCATATTTCTTGGTTGAAAATTATCCTTTTTTTTAAATTGAACTGGCTTTCGAAGAGTTCATTTTTGGCATGAAAATGCAATCATTTGGTTAAAAATTAATTCATTTTGCTGAAAATACGTCTCTTTTGATTGAAAGTCCAACTATTTGGTCCTAAATGCAACTGATTGGTTAACATTTTCTTTGTTGAAAATTAAAGTAGCTGGTCAAAAATTCATCATGCTTGGTAGAAAACTATCTATTTTGTGAAAATTCATATTTTCAGGCTGCTCATTTAACTGTCTTCTAGAAAATTCATCTTTTTGGCTTGAAAATTCAACTATAAAAATTTCACTCGTTAGTACATTAGAATAAAACAGGCCCAAACGCGCGGACAGTAGCGTCAGTCAGCACTCAACGCGGCAAGCGAGCCCCACTCCACCGAGAACAACAAACCACGTGACACAGCGCCACCAATCATAGCCACCGCCTGACCCCTCTACCGTAACCACCACCTCCACCGGGCAACTGGGAGTAGGGACAAGACCTTATAAAGCCGTGCAGGACCCGAGAGGGGCATTCTTGCTCCAGCCAGTCTGGCAAGTCATCCTCAAATTCTTTGGTGTGTACAGATATCCATCAGCTTTAACTTTAGTGTTCCTGATCCATACTATCTCTGCTAGTGATTGAACGGAATAACCCAGGTTGGCTGCGGAAAACCTAGCAAACTCTGCGATTGTGCTGGCAATTATCTACCACTCTGCGGTGTGTCCATATTTTTGTATAATTTTGGCAATTGTCAGTATTTCTTTTTGTTCAATTTCTTTTAGTCGCATTTCCTGAAACAGCCGAAAAATGGGCAAAAAGTTATTTTTTCGCTTACGCAGTAAAATCAGTTTTTAGATATGTATACCCATCTCATGGTCGTGAGGCGTGGCTATAGTTGTGATTTACCGCAGTTCTACCGGGAGCCGGTGCCTTTTTTGTACACGGAGAAAAATGGATGTTTAAACGTAACATCTAGATCTTCAGGGTTAACATATTTTATGTTTAACTATAGGACAGCAATCTAGATGTTCAAAGTTAGGATCTGTAGATATTAAAAAGTGAGATGTTACTCTGAAACATCCAAAATGTTCAACCTGAAATATCCGAAATATTATACATTTATGGTTATGTCAACTAACGGCTGTAAATATTTGAGGAATTTACTTATTTCTGAGCATTTAAGGAATTAATTGATAACTTATTTGTGAATTTAAAACTAACTTGAATTTTCGTACATGAACGAAAATAAACAGGTACAGGGTATGAAATGCCGATCAGATAATACATTCAGTCTAGCTGAGGTTATGTTTAATATTTTTAATTCAAAATAAAAAATAAAAACGAGGTAAGTAAGCTGAGAACGAATAATATGTAATCTGCATTTAAAATTCTATCTATTTGAGGTTACTTAAACTCATATTTTATTATAAATTCACAAACATTTGGTCAAATCACGTGTCAAATGTTCAAAGGTGTTCGAGTCAATATAACCTCAAACTTGAGAACATTGTTCCGTCGTGTAGACAGACAAAAGTCGTTGTACAATTTTAATTAAAGATAGCTAATTTTGATTCTTTGAAAATGTTCAAAAATTGTAATATTCCATAATTGTAATATCGAAATTATATAGCCGTCAAATATAGTCGTGAAATTCGAATGCGCAATGCGCATGCGTTCGGATGATTTTAACATCTGAATATGTTACAGTTTAACATAAAAATATTTTTACGCCTAACATCTCAAAAAGATAGTAGATGTTTGGCATGAATATCTGCATGTTAGGCGGAACAATCTTACCCTTTGAACATCTACATTTAAACATCCATTTTTCTCCGTGTAGATGACAGTGGGACCCTGCGGTGATTGTTTAACCTTTTTTCTCAAATATAAGCGCAGAGAGTACATATAAATGGATATTTAGACGGAGGATAGATATAAAATGTAATAGATGCTTTCGAAATAAAGATATATTATTTGCTTATGAAATCACGTATCCTTATTACCTACGCCTAACCCATCTCGAGTTTCAGAATAAAGAAGTAAACAATAAAAGAAAAAAAAAGATAATATCTAATACATGTCTTTACACACAGCGGGATCATTTTTGTTGCAGCTTATTTGTTATGTTTTCGAAAAAAAGATTTTTTTTTCTCAAAATGAGAATACTTCAAGTGTGAAACTATAATATTTACATAGCTGCATTCTCAAAGCAATCAATGATATTTAAAATATTTTTAGTGATTCTTGAAATTAAATTTCAAGAGACATTTGGGAACTTCTAAAGGTTTCAAGGATTCGTAGATTTAAAAAGAATTGATCAAATTGCAAGAGGTTTCTACGGACTTCAATTGCTTTTGAAGATTTCAGGGAATTTTGAATGATTGACGAGTTTTCTAAAAGTTGTAAAGGATCTGAATGGATTTCACTATTTTGTTACTATTTTCGAAAATGTATGCTATTATTGACATTATTTTGAATTTCTCAAATGATTTTGTTGGATGTGTACAGGAAATTAATTTATGCAGGAAGCCCTAGTTATTTTGAAGCTGAATTATGTTAACGAGAAATGCCAGAGGCGTTTCTACAACTTGGCAATCAACCTCAGATTATAAACTTATATTTAAACTCCATTTTCCATATCTCCTTAAGCTCACCTAAGTTAGAAAGTTTGACTGAAATTAATGTTAGGCTTATACACTTGTATGGCAGAGAATTATGCATTGCAATCTCTACGTGACCATGCCAGGATTAACTCAAAACTATAAATCTTTCTCTAATTTATTCAGAAGTTTCCAGGTCTAGATCAGAATTTTATTAAAGAAGATTTATTTTGATATTGAAAATTGGAACCAAGATAATTTAACGATTGTTGCAGTTTTTCGGGGCTTTAATTAATTTACTCCAATAACAGACTTCACACTCATTTCCGTACTCCTCTCTTTTCCCCTTTTTACGAAAATTCCTATTTTTACTAGGAATCTGTATTATCATCGGAGATGGTAACGATCAATCAGAAGAGAAATTTTTTCACACACTGTGAAAATGGAAATCTACAATATCGATCGAAGTTATCTTCTCTAATACAGAAAATCTTTAACGTCTTCTCAAACCAGATAGAGCTATAAATTTAAAAAAATGTTAGTTAAATTTATTCAGCAAAAAGATCTTCTTCTTTCGCTCCGCTGGGATTCGAACGCCAGGTCAACTGATTGTCGGGCAGGTGCTCTAACCACTAAGCTACTAGAGAGATCGGAAGAAGAATCCTTTTTCTGAAACACGCTTTACTTTGCAAGATGTTATGTTTTAATACAAGTCAATTATTACTTTATTATTATATACTTTATTATCAGTAATAATTGACTTGTATTAAAACATAACATCTTGCAAAATAAAGCGTGTTTCAGAAAAAGGATTCTTCTTCCTATCTCTCTAGTAGCTTAGTGGTTAGAGCACCTGACCGGCAAGTAGTTGACCTGGCGTTCGAATCCCAGCGGAGCGAAAGGAGGCGATCTTTTTTCTGAATAAATTTAATTACAACAATTCCTCTTTTTCCCCTGTTTTAAAGATACTTTTCCTTTTTCTCGGTTTTTTGTTTAAGTGCGAACTGAATTAATAAAACTCTATAAGAAAATCCAACTGTTTTTGTTTGAAAGTTGATTCCTTTTAGATGCAAATTACACTTTTATATTTTTGGTTCAGAATTCATCTCTTTTGGTTGAAAATTCTATTATTGGGGTGAAAATTCACTTATTTTGTTGAAAATTCAACTATTTTGTTAAAAGTCATCTTTTTTTGTTCAAAATTCAACTATTTTGTTTTAAATTCGTCTTTTTAGGTTGAAAATTCACCTAGTTTGGTATAAAATTTAATTTTTGGTTAAAATTCTTTTTTTTGTTGTTTTAACTGAAAATTCAACTGGAATCTTTCTTAGTTCAAAATTTCATCATTTTTGGTTGAAATATCAACTATTAAATTTTTTGATAAGAATTCATTTTTGTAATTTGAAGATTCGACGATCTGGTTAAAACTTGTACTATTTTGATGAAAATTTAATTATTTTGCTGAAGATTCATATCTTTGGTTGAAAATTGAACTATTTTATTGAAAATTGTTTTTTTTTGGTTGACAATAAGTTTTTTCAACTGAAAATTTAACTATTCCATTTTTGGTTGAAAATTGATATTTGTTGGTTGCAAATTCATGTGTGTTAAAAATGAACCTTTTTCGTTAAAAATTCAACTGCTTGGTTGAAAGTTGAATTAATTTGTTAAAAATTCATTTTTTTATTGAAGATTTATCATTTTAGTCGAAGATTCATATCTTTGGTTGAAAATTTAACTATTTTGTTGAAAATTCCTTTTTTTTTATTAAAAATTAATTTTCCTAATTGAAAATTTAAATTTAAATGTTTTTTTTTTTTAACTACAAATTTAACTATTCCATTTTTAGTTGAAAATTGATATTTTTTGATTGAAAATACATGTATATTGTTACAAATTGGCCTTTTTCGTAGAAAATTGTTCTTCTTGGTTAAAAATTCCTCTTTTTAAATCGAAAATTCAACTACTTGGTTTAAAGTTGAAGTACTTTGTTGAAAGTTCATTTTTTTTCTTGCAGATTCATCATTTTAGTTAAAGATTCATATCTTTATTTAATAATTTAACTATTTTTTTGAAAATTCTTTTTTTTTTCGTTGAAAATTAATTCTCTTAACGGAAAATTAAAATTTAATCAAATTTTTTTTGTGGTTGAAAATTAGTAGTAGAAAATTAATCTTCTTGGTTAAAAATTAACCTTTTTCGTTGAAAATTCAACTGCTTGGTTTAAAGTTGAACTGTTTTGTTAAAAATTCATTTTTTTGTTGAAGATTCATCATTTTAGTTAAAGATTCATATCTTGGTTGAAAATTGATTATTTTGTTGAAAACTCGTTTTTTTTGGTTGAAAATTACTTTTCTTAACTGAAAATTTAACTATTCCAATTGAAGATTCATCATTTTAGTTAAAAGTTCATCTCTTTGGTTAAAAATGAAACTATTTTGTTGAAAATTCGTTTTTGTTTGTCTGTTGAATTTACCTGTTTTTCATTTAAAATTCAAATATTCTTCGTTTCAAATATCAAATATAACATTTTTCGTCGAGAATTTATCTTTTCAGGTCAAAAATTCAACAATTGGGGTAAAAGTTGAACTACTTAAAAAAAAATTTGGTTGAAGATTCATCTCTTGAATCAAAAGTTTAACTATTTCATTGAAAACGTTTTTTTTTGTTCAAAGTTTATTTTTTAAACTGAATATTTAACCATTCCGTTTATGGTTGGAAACTTTTCTTTTTAGTTGAAATTAACTAATTTTTTTTCTTGAAACTTAGACTTTTCGCGTGAAAATTTCAACTGTCTTCTAAAAAAATCGTATTTTTGGTTTAAAAATTCAACTATTTTGACAGAAAATTCAACCATATGGTTGAAAATTTATCTTTACGGATTTAAATGTCAACTTTTTTCTAAAAAATTTGACTTTTAGCTTCAAAACTCAACTCTGTTTTTGAAAATCCATCTCTTTTGATGCAAAATTATTCTGTTTTGGTTGAACTCAACTGTTTTTTATTTAAAATTCAAATCTTTTTTCTTGAAAATTCGTTTTTTGCCGGTTTGGAAATTAATTCTTTTAACTGAAAGTGTAACTATGTCACCATGTTAAAAATGCAAATTTTTTATTAAAAATTAATCTATTTGGTCGAGGAATTAACTATTTGACTTCCAATTTTAGTTAAAAATTCATATCTTTGGTTGAAACCTCGTTTTTTATTGGAAAATTAATTTTTTAGGCTGAAAATTGAACGATTCCATTTTTTTTTTTTGGTAAAATTTCCTTTTTTAGCTGAAAATTAAGCTATTTGATTAAAAATTGATCTCTGTAGGTTGAAAATGCAACATTTGGTTAAAACTTTAATTATTTGGTTGAAAATTCAATTATTTGATCAAAAAGTCATATTTTTGGTCGAAAATTGCACTGTTTTGTTGAACATTCGTCCTTTTGGATTGTAATTTTTTTTTAGAAAAGTCTTATTTCTTGGTTGAAAATGATTTTTTTTCTTGAAAGTTCAATTTTTCTTCTTGAAATTTCAACTTTCTTCTAAAAAAATTGTATTTTTAGCTTAGAAATTTTGGCCTGTAAAGTCTGGAGTTGAGATAAAAAATTATGATTACAAATATTTAATAACAAATAAATTTGAAGATTTTTTGAAACACGTCTTCTTAAATACATACGGGTTCTGAAAACCTATTTCGCACACTTAAAACAAGTAAAGCTGAAGTGCCTTTCAGTCCTCTAATTGCACCGCTTAAGCACCTTTTCAGGATTTTTCTGTTGCCCTCATTGACGAACAATGCATGAGACGAATGTGTTAGAATTTCTGGCATGTTGAGGACTTGAAAATGATATTCAACTTCTGTCACTATACTTTTCAAAATTCAGAAAATGGTTTCAATCTTTTAGAAGACAAATCAATATTTAAGACCTGTTATTTATTTTTAAACAATAAATTTTAAATCTATCAGTTTTAATAAAACTAGAAAACAAACACGCGCAATTTTTAATTTAAAATAACAAGTTAATATCCATACAACATTTTTGTATTTTATTGTATCGGTTATCTAGAATAATTGAAAAACAAGGACAATATTTATTACAATATTGATGGAAATTAATATCTTAACTTTAGAATTAGTATGTAATATTTTCGTATAAACAATCAAACCGTTAAATTTTTGTTCAAAAATGATAAGTTTAATTTTTGAAATGAAATGATTTTGGTTTAAAGTAGCCGATTTCCGGAGAAAAACGCTGAAGTGCTCTATTATTGTTTAAGTAATGGAAATATTATCTAAAATATAATGAGTTTTTATTAAAAATATCAATTTTAGAAGAAAAACACTAACGTACCATAAAGAAAATTGTTTAGGATAGTAAATCCTTTTTAACCTTATTTTTTTGTTTAAAATAACCGATTTCCGATGAAAAATTTTAACATAACCTAAAATTGTTCAAAAATGTTGTATCTTTTTTGAAATCCAATGATTTTTTTTATTAAAAGATCGTTTTCTGATACAAAACGCCAACAAAGCCAAAAATCGTACAAAAATTGTTCATTTAATGACTCTGATTGATAATCTGAAGAATAATGATAATTTAAAAAATCTTATGATTATTTCAATTAAAAATATAAAATTTTGACGAAAAACACAACATAACAAAAAAGTGTTCCAAATTGTAAATCTTCTTTTAAATACACTCAACTGCCGATATAAGAACGGGTTCGGGCATGGCTAACAGTGGCCTTGATCCTGATTTGGGGGAATCCAAACGTAAACAGGCAGGGTCGCACAAATAATTCCTGTTGGATTTGGACCCATGACGCAACCTGAAGCAACTAACGCGCTGAGCTTGCGGCCCTCGAGCTATTTGTCACGCTTGACTGAGCACCCCCCCCCCTTTCGGCTCCGCGGCTCCTCTCATAACGAAACTGCGGAGGCCATCAGTTTTAGGAATATCGTAAACCGGGGGTTCTTATATCGGGAGTTTAGTGTACAATATTATTAAAGGTTAGCATAACCTTAAATTGTTATAAAGTTGTGAATCTTTTTTAAAATATTTGAAATAGTTTTTCTCAAATAAAAATACGAATTTCTGACGAAAAACGATAACATAATTTAATATTGTTAAAGGAATCTAAAACTTCTTCAAACTATAATGATTTTTGTTTTAAAATACAAAATTTTGGTGTAAAACGCGAATATTATTAATCTTTTATGAAATAAAATTTTTATTTCATTATTTAAACAAAAGTGATTGAAGTTAAATCTCATTATATTTCTTTAAAAAAAAAACAATTTCAGGCGTGACACACTAACATAACCTCAGGTTGTTGAAAAATTATAAATATTCTTTGAAATCTGATACATTTTCATGATTTTTATTAAAAATACTAATAATTTACAACTAAAAACACTAGCAGAGCATAACAGAAATTTTTTCAGAATTATAAGTCTCTTCTTCGTTAGGTGATGATTTTTGTTTGTTTTGTGGTGTTCTAATTGATTTTTTTCCAAAAATTGCAAATGTTATTCAAACTATAAAGATTTTTTTTTAAATACCAATTTTTGGTGTAAAACGCTAACACAAGCGGAGAACGTAAATTGTTAAAAAAATTTGTTATTTTTAAAATCTAATAATTTTTTTTCCTTGAAAATATGTTTGAGTATTTTTGCTTCAAAATTCTAATTTCCGGTGAAAAAAATGAACCCAACCTAATTTTTTTTAGAAACTTTGCATCTTCTTCGAAATTTTATGCTTTTATATTAAAATTCTTTCTAACAAATAATCATTTCCAGCGAAAACCACTAACATAAAACATGTATACTATTTTTTAATAATTTTTTAGATAATTTGAAAGTCTTAATTTAACCACGCAAGAGTATTGAAATTCAAAAATGTTTTTAAATTCGCATAAGGTTTTTTTATGATTTTTCTTATTAAAAGGGATTATTTGTAGATTTCATTTTTTAAATCTCAACAACAATGATTGCGAGTTTTTCGAGACATATCATTGCTCTTTTTTTAGACAGGTATCAAACTACTCAAACGATTGGAGAAAATAGGACACAATTTACTATGATAAAATTGTATTCTATATAAAGTCCTGACAAAGGAAAAGTCGTGTCGGTTATCAGCAATCACTCTTTACAATAATGCCTTCCTATAATAATGGAATGCATGCATATCACGCATCCTTGCCACGGAAGTGTCGATGTAGCACAAATAATCGATTATAAATTGCCTGGTTACAACCGAGCTTATTCATCACCTAGAAACACCGACATAAATTAATGGACACAACCACCAAAATCCCGAGCTAAATCGATTGAAATAATAAATAATTAAATTTCACCCGGAGGACCTAATTAGAGTTTGATTAAACGATACTAGCACCTCTAATTTGATTCATTTTAATGAACCAATAATTCAATCATAACTCACGAGTCTGTCTCTTAATAAACCATTCATATTTGACATGAATTATTGCTATATTTATATAATTTTCAAATCCTGTAATTACCTTTAATTATCGGTAGGAAGCAATCTTGAGTGGATTAAAAAAATCTCTGTTGAGAATTAAGTGGAATCAAAGCCCTACTTGATATCGATAACCCAAAGGAAATTATATGAACACTAATTGGCAACCGCATATTAAATTCTAAACTCTAGTATCCAATATGCATGACCTACATTTCATAACGATTCGATACACATATAGCATCGACAGACTGAACATTTTCGCAAACCTTCCTATCTTATCTCATATGTTCTGTGCATTGAAAAAAAAAAATTTGCGCTCACAAAAAAGCGTTTCGTAGACTATTGGGTCATTCCAATCAGTCCCTCTTTTCCCCATGTCGCTTCTCCTTCTCCTTCTCCTTCTCCTTCTCCTTCTCCTTCTCCTTCTCCTTCTCCTTCTCCTTCTCCTTCT
>CAKNYM010044411.1:8297-25390 GCA_932195095.1 Andricus curvator | reverse complement strand
CCTGCTCTTTTTCTCCTCCTGATTACTATCATTCTCCTCCTTCTCCTATTTTTCTCCGTCTCCTTCTCCTCCTTCCCCTCCTAGTCATCCTCCTCATCATCAAATATCCTTTTTCTCCTCTTTTTCTCCTCTATCTTTTTCTCCTCATTATCATCATTCTCCTTCTCCTATTTTTCTCCTCCGTCTCCGTCTCCGTCTCCTCCTTCCCGCACTACTCCTCCTCCTCATCATCAAATATCCTTGTCCTCCTCTTTTTCTCCTCTATCTTTTTCTCCTCCTTATTATTATCATTATTATTATCATTCTCTCAATATTCGCAGTAGAGAATCGCCGCCAAGTACAAAAAAAGCTACCAAGAATCCCTATCTGGAATAATTATGTATTTTGGATCTTTTGTGAATTATCGGCGCAATTCTCAACCGATTTCAATGAAACTTGCCAGCTGACTAACCAGTAGGGTGGTCCAAAAATGCATTAGATATATTTTTTTTAATTTCCATGCATATCCTTACTCAAATTTGTTTGAATCTACAAAAAATGAATGCGCTTTTTAAATAAAGAATTATACTTTGAGGTCCCGGCAAACCCCATGAAATTTAACACGTATTTCCCATGAAAAATACTATTCTGTAAATTTTATTTTGAATCGTCAATATTAGATGTATCGAGTTGATTCTCAACATTTCTCTACACAGTCAGCCATAGAATACGAATCAAAAATTACTTTTTGTATTTCATCCCCCTAAGTCTGCTTTATAGGGTCCCAAAAAACCCATAAGTGGGTTGGTTTTTTACCACACTCAGAAAAATGTTTGTTTGAATCAAGCAAACATTTGTTTGACCTTACATCAAAGCTCGAATTTGTTTGCTTCAAATAACATTTGTTTGAATTCAACAGTAGAGTTTTTGAATTCAGCAGCGGTGTTTTTGAATCAAACAAGTTTTTTTTTTAATCCAACAAACGTATGCTTCAATCAATCAAATATTTTTTTGACGTTATATCAAAGAAAGAATTTGTTTGATTCAAAAAAACATTTTTCTGAATGCATCTTAGTCTTTGTGAAACATTATGGAAGTTTTTCATTCAGACTTAATGCTGTTCTTAACAGCATTTCTTGATCCTCTTTTCACCACTGGTCTGACACTTCAGAGAGCGTATCTTCTATAATAGTAGTAGAAGCTTTCGAAACTTATTCAGTCAGCTATAGCAACCTCAGTTTGTAAAGAGGCTTACAAACGTTTGTAAGCCTCTTTACAAACTGAGGTGTATATATGTATATATGTTTAAACATTTAAATCACTCAGGCTCTATCGGAAATTCCAATTCTAGTTCCTAACATTTAAAACATTGTAAAACCTTTTAAAGGCTACGATTCCAACAGTGATAACTAACATTTCAATTGTAGTCTGATTGCCACAATTTAGTAAATTGTACAGGCTGTTACACGAATCTTGTTCACGGAGATTTATCGCGTGGTTAATGGGAAGATTGAACGTCAGACAAGAAATTGTGAAAAATGGTTAAGGTAGCCTGAGAGGGTTGGTTTGAGTTTAAACTGTAATTGGTGTAGATGGTACAAAGGTCAGTGAGATAAAAAGATAGTATCCTTGTGATAGTGAGTTTAGATGCATTATGGGTTGGATCATCACCTTCAAACTCCACTAGGGTCGAAAACTAATTTCTTCAGTTACCTGTTTGTAGTTCGCTGATGAATCAGTAACTATATCCTAGTCACATATAGCGGCAGTTGCTAGAGTATAGTATGAGGCATTAGTGACAGAAAAGGTCAAGGCTACAAAGGTCGGTCGTCTATCCACCTAAGAAATACTGCCTTCTTTATAAATTACTTTTCAAGTTCGTAGCGCGAGGAAATAATAAATTTTAGATCCGCTGAATTTCATTACCAAAGGTCACAACATTTGGTTTTGATTTATTTTCATTGGCTAAGAATATGCTTAACGATTTTTACTTTGAGTAAAAACTCTCATTGTCAATAAAGAATTGGAACGCTGGAAAAATTTGTAATTCAAGATCACTTGTTAGGGTTCAATTCTTAGGTAGCTAAGTTTAATCCCAAACTATATTTAAGCCTGTTCCACTTGTAAGACTTTTTTACGTTCTCATCCTAATGAGAAGGTATTTTTATGTAAAATTTGTCTTGGTCGATTTTTATTAAATCTCCATGTTTTGGGATCACCTGAGGCAGAAAAAACGATTTTCACGAAGGTGTCTGTTTGCAGTCTGTCTGTAGCCTGTTGGAACGATAACTTTCGGAAGATTAATGGGATTGGATTGTGCTTTCGCATAATTTTTCAGGCCCCAAAAAGAAAGGTCATTTTCGGTAATCAGCCTTATTTGATCTTATGAAAAATCGAAAATTGAAATTTTGAGCTCAACTTCAGACCATTTTTTGATCGAAAGCATTGATTTTGTATGAATCGTGATAACGGTTAAAAAAATCCATTTTTCAGCCAAACTATGCGACATCTGATAAAGAGTCCAAAAAACAAATTGATGATTTTAAGAGGACCTACAAAGTTGTCCTTAACTGTTTTCTGATAGACCTCTCGGTTTCTTTCAAAAATTTCGAAAATTTTCATCGAAAATACTACTGAAAAATCAAAAATTTAAATTATCAGCCAAACGAGCACGTTGGAGAGAAAAACATAGGAGAAAGAAATTCAACATCGGTAAATGTGTCAGTTTTATTCCAGTGATAAATACAAAGTGATGGTTTTAGAAACAGATAAATTTATTCGATATACCACACCTTATTGGCACTAAAAGTTTCATGGGTCAATAATATGTTTCTGGTAAAGCAAAACCTATCCAGAATTCACTAAATTACCATTTACATTCACCGGTGTGGAAAAATATTCTGGCGCTGGCCTGGCCCTGGCCAGACCGTCGGGTTTCCAGTCTTGAGGCTGACCAGATGGTCTAGCCTGGGCCTGACCAAAAGTGTAACTTTTTTTGGCTAGCCCCTGGCCAAACCGTAACGTCAGCTGCTATAGTTATTGTCTGGTCAGCTAATAGTTAGTGCCTAATTAGCTACTAGCTGGAGGTCGGTCAGCCGCTGGCTAGACTTCATTTATTTTTTTCATGGGTTAGAAAAAAAATAATTTTTCACTGTAAATCTATTTAGCTGATCAGCGCCAGACCAGGACCAAACCAGGCCGTCCAGCCTAGACGGTCTAGATAAATTCAAACCTGGGTAAGACTACTGCCATACCTGGGCCAGATCAGATCTTCCAGACTAGATAGTCTAGATAAAGCCAGACTTGGACCACACCCATAAAAAGTCCAGAATTTTTTGGTTGAAAGTATTTTGTTTTTGGTTCAAAAGTCTCGTATTATATTTCTGGTTAACAAATCATCTCTTTTGGTACAAAATTATTCTATTTGGTTGAAAATTGAATTATTTTGTTGAAATTTCAACTGTTTTGTTGAAAATCTGGTAGAAAAGTCATCTTTCTTTGTTGAAAATTATTTTTTTTAATGCAAGTATCTTCTAAAAAAATCGACTTTTGGTTTGAAAATCTTTTAGATAGTGTTGCTGTTTCCCTAACCTTATTTTTCTACTATTAAATTTTTGGTTCACAAATCATCTCTTTTGGTTCAAAATGATTCTATTTGGTTGAAAATTTATTTATTTTGTTGAAAATTCAACTGTTTTGTTAAAAATCTGGTAGAAAAGTCATCTTTCTTAGTGGAAAATTAATTTTTTTTAATGCAAATATCTTCTAAAAAAATCGTCTTTTGGTTTGAAAATCTTTTAGATAGTGTTACTGTTTCCTTAATCTTATTTTTTTACTATTATGTTTTTGGTTCAGAATTCATCTCTTTTGTTTAAAAATTCTACTGTGTAGTTGAAAATTTAATTATTGTTTCGAAAATTCAACTATTTTGTTAAAAAGCCACCTTTTTGGTTCAGAATTCAACTGTTTTGTTGAATATTCATAGTTTTTGGTTTAAAAGGAACTGTTTTCTTGAAAATTCATCTTTTTCGGGTTTTAAAGTCAACGTTTTTCTAATACATTCGACTTTTTAGCTTGAAAACTTAACTCTTTTGTTGAAAATTCATCTCTTTTGGTAGAAAAAAAGTCTTTTCGGTTGAAAATTCAACTATTTTATGGGAAATTTGTCGTTTTTTGATGAATTTTTTTGTTTTACGAAAAACTGAAATAAAAGTCGGAAAAGTGGGGCACGTGGAGGGGGGGTCCCAAATCGCCGGAAAATGGGCATCGTAGTTTATGGCAAATCCGCTTTAACTTTCATTTTTTCGTTGAAGATTCATCATTTTAGTTGAAAATTCATCTTTTTGATTGAAAATTTATCTTTGTTCGTTGAAAATTCAATTATTTTGTTGAAAATTCCACTATTTTTTAAAAAGTCATCTTTTTGGGTTGAAAATTCATCTATTTTGTTGAAAATTCGTCTTTTCGGGTAGAAAATTTTACCTTTTGATTTTGGAATTCATCTTTTTGTAGAAAGGTCATCTTTTGTTCGAAAAGTAATCTTTTTTGGTTAAAAATTCATCTTTTATGGCTGAAAGTTAATTTTTTCAAATTCAAAAGTCTACTGCTATATTTCTGGTCCAGAATCCATCTTATTTGGTCTAAAATTTCACTGTTTTGTTGAACATTCGCCTTTTTAATAGAAAATCCGTTCTTTTGAATTAAAAATTCATCTTTTAGAAGAAAAGTCATATTTTTGGATGAAAATTCATCTTTCTTGGTTGAAAATGTATCTTTCTTCTGAAAGATTTTTCTGTTTGGCTTGAAAGTTCAACCATTTCATTTGAAATGCAACTGATTGGTTGAAAATTATTTTTTAAATATAAAAATCAACTACACGGCTAGGTCTCGGATACGAGATAAAAAAATGCAACATTACATCCTTATTTCTATGAGAAATATATGGATAAATTTCGAAGTTTCTTACGAACAGTTCGAATTTCCTACGAACAGTTCCTGAAAATTTCAGACTGAAATATAAAGAGGAAAAATGTTATTTGTGCGATTTAATTTATATTATTTAATTTATAAATTCGCAACTTAGAAGATTCGAACCCTCAAAAACTGCTGACTCACCAGTTTCTAAACATAAACCAGGAGTGCTTAAGCACGCGCAGCCATCGAGTCCAAACAAAATAGGTATTATAAAACTTCTAGCCACTCATCCGATGAGCTCGAAGCACACATACGAGCACACACAAGCACTGCTCGTTTGGGTGAGCATGTGTGCGGGCCACGTACAGGCGAACCTACTTCCTAGTTCCCAGATTTGTCGGGCAAGCTCGTGAGTGCTCTGAGAATCTTTTCCCAATCACTCGTAATATTTTTCTAATTATTCACGTAAAACAAAACTGATGAACCGTTTTAGAATTTTCATATCGAGTTCGTCAATCTTTCTCATAGTTCGCAGATTATTTACGAAAATACATAAATATCCGATGAATTTTTCTCATATTCGAGACCTAGCTACTGGTTCGTGACTTTTTTACGGATAAATTTTTTCCGTGTATTTGGTTAAAAATGCATCTTTTATGGTTGAAAAGGAACTTTTTTCTTGAAAATTCCTCTTTTTCGGGTTTTAAAGTCAACGTTTTTCTAATACATTCGACTTTTTAGCTTGAAAACTTTTGTTTGACGAAAAACTGAAAGAAAAGTCGGAAAAGTGGGGCACATGGAGGGGGGGTCCAAAATCACCGGAAAATGGGCATCGTAATTTATGGAAAATCCCCTTTAACTTTCATTTTTTCGTTGAAGATTCATCATTTTAGTTGAAAATTCATCTTTTTGATTGAAAATTTATCTTTTTTTTTGTTGAAAATTCAATTATTTTTTTGGAAATTCCACTATTTTTTAAAAAGTCATCTTTTTTGGTTGAAAATTAATTTTTTTTGTGGAACATTCGTCTTTTCGGATGGAAAATTGATTTTGATTTTGATATTCATCTTTTGGTGGAAAAGTAATCTTTTTTGGTTAAAAATTCATCTTTTATGTTTGAAAGTTAATTTTTTTACATTCAAAAGTCTACTGCTATATTTCTGGTCCAGAATCCATCTGTTTCGGTCTAAAATTCTACTGTTTTGTTGAACATTCGCCTTTTTTAATAGAAAATCCGTCCTTTTGAACTGAAAATTCATCTTTTAGAAGAAAACTCATATTTTTCGATGAAAATTCATCTTTCTTGGTTGAAAATGTATCTTTCTTCTGAAAGATTTTTCTCCTCGGCTTGAAAGTTCAACCATTTGGTTTTAAATGCAACAGATTTGTTGAAAATTATGTTTTTTTTTAAAGAAAATTCAACTATTTGGTTGAAAATTAACTTTTTTGTTTGAAAATACATCTTTCCGGGTTTAAAAGTCTAGTGTTTTCCAGAAGATTCGACTATTTAGCTATATAAAACTTAACTCTTTTCTTGAAAATTCATCTTTTTTTGGTTTGAAATTACACTATTTTTCTGAAAATGGAATATATTTCGACTTGAAATTTTTGGAATATGGTACCTACATTAATGTTATTCAAAATAATGTAGTCCCCTATTATTCCCCTATTTTCTTCACTTCTGCAATAATTTACATTACATATTTTGCCTTGGAGTTCTAAGATGTTTAATTTTTTTTTAAATGTATATAATAAAGCAATTATTATTAAATAAAGATTATTATAAACGCCTAAAAGTCACCCGGAAAAAATGTAATTTCTGAAATGGAAAAGCTGGAATTTCGTTTCAAGTTTGAGTGGCCACTCTGTATAAATAAATACACAAACGAAGAATTCTAGAGACAATTTTTATAAATAAATTCATTAAAAGTTCAATCAATTTAAAAACCGAAATTTTAACTATAAATAAAATGTATCAAACCATTTTATAACCAATTTATATACAAGCTTAAAAAAAATGTTATATCAATTTTTAAATCCAATTTACTTGGGCGCACTTTTCATTTGGCTCTCTATTTTAATATCCGCCTTTCTTAATCACTGATGAAAATATGACTTCATCCATAATGTATTTTGTGAGTCCATGTTTGTCCTTCCAAATCAAAATACCTGTTTCGTTCTATATTCAACCAAAATGTAGTAAAATTACTATATTGGAGCCTCGAAAATTTGAGGTTTCAATTTTTAAATGTTTCAAAGGACACTATTTAAACTATGCTATTTATAAATTTTAATGTTTCAAGTATACGAAAAACAACTAATTTTGGTTCACTCCAAAAAATATGTTGTTTCTCTAGGAAAATAACAAAAAATTGAAATGTCTTGGATGATTTAATAAATATCACTACAGGTAAATTTAAAATATTTTTTTGTTCACAACTTTTTTTTTGTGCATTATAAATGTTTTTTAGTTTATTTAGGGTGATCAGACGTTCTCATTTAGAAGGACATGACCTACTTTTCGCTGGCTTGTCCTCCTGTCCTCTTAAACTTTGGAAAACCCATAAAATGTCCTACTTTTTGGTCAAAGGACAAAATTAACCTTTTCTTTTCATAAAATATTCCCTACGATCGCGTTTTATATTTTTTCCCTCCCCTGGCGAAAGTTTCGGATAGGAATTCATTCCTGACCAATCCGAAGTCATCCGAATCATTCCGGAATCTATGTCCGAACCAGTCCGAGTTAATCCGAACCGATCCGAAAAAAGTTTTACATTTCGTTCGATCGAAATCGGTTAAAAATTAATCCGACTCAATCCGAACCAAATTTCCAATCCGAATGAATCCGAACTCGGATTGACCTAAACCGATTTTCAATCCGAATGAATCCAATTCAATCCGATCTCGGATTCATTCGGGTTCATTCAGATTGAAAATCGGTTTAGGTCAATCCGAGTTCGGATTGATTTGGATTGAAAATTTGGTTTGGATTGGAAATTCGGATTGAGTCGGATTAATTTTTAACCGATTTGGATCGAACGAAATGTAGAACTTTTTTCGGATTGGTTCTCCAATGAAACTTTTACCATGAAAAAGAACGAATTTCTAACAAAACAGTTGAATTTTTGACATGAAATTTGAATTTAACAAAATAGTTCCATTTTCAACAAAATCATTAAACATTCAACCAAATAGTTGAAATTAAACCAAATTGCCGCGTTTTGAACCTATAGGTTAAAAATTTGGTTAAATTTTAACTACTCGGTTGATAGTTTAATTATTTTGTTATTCGTTCTTCTTTTTAGTTAAGAAATTATTTGTTCAACTGGAAATATAATCATTCCATTTTTGGTTTGTAAACTCATCTTTTTCAGTTAAAAATTTATGTATTTTGTTGGAAAATCGTCTTTCTTCTCTTCTTTGTTGAAAATTCATCTTTTGGTAGAAAATTAATCTTCTTGGTTGAAAATTCAACTATTTTATTAAATTCATCTTCCTTGGTGGGAAATTCAACTGTTTTGTTGGAAATCCAACTGTCATCGAAAAAATTTGTCTTTATAATTAGTTAAATCAAATAAACCAATTAGTTAAATTTTGAATTTTCATACCAAAAGACGAATTTTCAACAAAATACACGAATTTCTAACCAAATAGTCGAATTTTCGACTAAAAAAGATCAATTTTCAACCAATAATAAAATAATTAGAATTTCAGTTTAAAACATTTATTTTCAACAACAAAAACAGCAAATATCAACCAGTTGAATCTAACAAAAAAGACTAATTTTTAACAAAACAGTTGGATCCTCAAACAAGTAGATCAATTTTCAACAAAGAAGAGTAATTTTTAAAAAAATAGTTAAGATTTCAAACTAAAAAGTCAAATTTTTTAGAAACAGTTAACTTTAAAACTGAAAAAAAAAATTTCAAAAAGACAATGTGAATTTTCAACGAAATAGTTTAATTTCTAACTAAAAAATATCATTTTTAACCAAAAATAGGAACGTCAAATTTAAATCAATTTTTTTTCTGAGAAAAGATCTCCTTTCGCTCCGCTGGGAATCGAACCTCAGAACTTCTGATTGCCGGTCGGGTGCTTTCCCATCAAGCTACTAGAGAGATCTAGAGAAGAAACTTTTTTTCAGAAAATACACGCATTATTTTGCCAGGTAGTAAATTTTTCAAAGAATCTGTATTATCATCAGAGAATAACAAATTTTTAACGTCTTTTCAGACTAGATAGACATATGAATTAAAAATTATTTTAATTCATATGTCCATCTAGTCTGAAAAGACGTTAAAAATTTCTGTTATTCTCTGATGATAATACAGTTTCCTTGTTAAATTTGAAGTTCTAAAACTAATTTTCAACTAAAGAAAGACGAATTTTCAATCAGTTAAGTTTAAATTAGAAAGGCGGATTTAAAAAAAAATAGTTTAATGCTTAGTCAAAACAAAAAATGTTCGACCAAAAATGAAATAATTAAATTTTTAGATAAAAAAATTAATTTTTCAAACAAAAATTCAAAAAATAGTTAAATTTTTAAATAAATAGTTTAATTTTTCAACAAAAATCAAATGTTCCCGCAAGAAGATAAATTTTCTACTAAAAATGACAAATTTTTAAACAAATAGTTCAATCCTGTTGGAGAATCTGGAAAATATGTAAATAAACATTTTAAAAAGTTGATAATCAACAAAAAAAATTTAATTTTGGTCTTATTATGGGGGTGGCGAGGTTATGTCCTCCTTTTTCCACTTGGGCTTCTGGTCACCCTAGTTTATTACATCTGCGTATATTATGTTAATTTAGATTATGTATTACCTTGAAGAAGGCCTGCAACAAGGTCGAAACGTACGTTGGTTTTAATAAAATTGACAAATAAAGCATGATTCTTAACAACTGAATCCACTATTATTTTTACTGGACAGTATGAGCAAAATAACAAATTTTTATATGAACTGATTTCATTATTGATAACAACGGTCGAAGAAAATTTCACAGTGTGGATAATATTCCAATCACTGAACATTAGGGTGGTCCAAAAATGCATTGGAAAAATTTTTTTTTTTTAATTTTTATCGGGACACCCCCCAAATTTGTTCAAATCCACCCTAAAATAAATCCATTTTTTTGCCCCATGAAGTTTAACATGTATTTCCCATAAGAAAAAAAGACGTTTTTGTAAATCTTATTCAGAATCATCAATACTATCTCAATCGAGTTGAAACTCAATATTTCTCTTCACAATCAGCCATAAAATGCGAATAAAATATCACTTTTCAAAAACCAATACCATAAGTCTGTTTTATAGGGTCCCAAAGAAACTCCATAAATGAAAAAATGGGTTTGGCGAGTTTTTGGCGCTAATTATGATTTTTTTGCGGTTTTTTTAATGCGAATTGTTTCTAATACATAAAATATTACTTTATACTGAAAATTAGATATTTTCATGAACTGTTTGAACAATTTATTATTGTTTTTAGCAATTTTCTCATAGAATGGAGTTAGAAAGACGCGGTTTTTTCACAAATTTTCCATTTGTTGTCCAATTTTCAATTAGAGGGAAGTGATAGTTCATCCATGTTAACAATAGTAATTGTTTAAACAATTTATCATAATTATTAATAATATTATATTTGAATAATGCTAGAAAGATGCGGATTTTTTTAAAATTTCTGGCTTTTTGTCCAATTTTGATCTGTAGTGAAGTAATAATAAATTCAAGTTAACAAAATAATTGTTTAAACAATTTATTATCATTGTTGATAATATTCTCTTTGCTTAATCGGTAGAATGTTGCGGTTTTTTCTGAAATTTTCAACTGTTTGTTTATTTTTTATTAGGCGTGACTTGATAATTAATTAGATTTAGCAAAAATAATTGTTTTAACAAATTATTATTGTTTATGACTATCTTCATCTATATCGATTGCGCCTGATAGTTGCGGTTTTTGGCAATTTTTACCTTTCTGTCCTTTTTCACTTAGTGAGGTAATAATTAATTAAAGTTAACAGAAAAGTTGTTTAAACAATTTAATATTGTTTATAACTATCTTTTCTCAGATAAGTGCTAGAAAGTGGCGGTTTTTTCTAAAATCTTTCACTTTGCATCGCCTTTTTATTTATGAACAAGTAATAAGTCTACCACAACAAAAATGATTTTTCGAAAGGTATTGTTGTTTTAAGTGAATTATTTTTGCGCTTTTCCAAATGCTTAAAAAAATTAATTTAAAGAAAAAAAACTATTTTACACAAGAGGCAAAAACAAAGAATAGAATACTTAGGAATAGGTGGAAGGACTAGGTCTTTAAATGACTTGTAAACGGTTTTTGTTGGATTACAACAAGAAGTTTATTGCAAAGCGTAAAAGAATAACTTGGAATTGCAAATCTCTAATGTTTATACATATATTAATTGTTAGTAATTAAGAAGGCGAAGCAAAGTGAAAGATTTTAGAAAAAACCGCCACTTTCTAGCACTTATCTGAGAAAAGATAGTTATAAACAATATTAAATTGTTTAAACAACTTTTCTGTTAACTTAAATGAATTATTACCCCAGTAAGTGAAAAAAGGACAAAAAGGTAAAAATTGCCAAAAACCGCAACTATCAGGCGCAATCGATATGGATGAAGATAGTCATAAACAATAATAATTTGTTTAAACAATTATTTTTGCTAAATTTAATTAATTATCAAGTCACGCCTAATAAAAAATAAGCAAACAGTTGAAAATTTCAGAAAAAACCGCAACATTCTACCGATTAAGCAAAGAGAATATTATCAACAATGATAATAAATTGTTTAAACAATTATTTTGTTAACTTGAATTCATTATTACTGCACTCCAAATGAAAATTAAACAAAAAGCCAGACATTTAAAAAAAAAACGCCTCTTTCTAGCATTGTTCAATTATAATATTATTAATAAGTATAATAAATTGTTTAAACAATTATTTTGTTAACTTGAATTCATTATTACCTCACTCCGAATGAAAAGTGAACAAAAAACCAGAAATTTAAAAAAAAAACCGCATCTTTTCAGCATTATTCAAATATAATATTATTAATAATTATAATAAATTGTTTAAACAATTATTTTGTTAACTTTGATTTATTATTACTTCACTACAGATGAAAATTGGACAAAAAGCCAGAAATTTAAAAAAAATCCGCATCTTTCTAGCATTATTCAAATATAATATTATTAATAATTATAATAAATTGTTTAAAGAATCACTATTGTTAACATTGATGAACTATCACTTCCCTCTAATTGAAAATTGGACAACAAATGGAAAATTGGTGAAAAAACCGTGTCTTTCTAACTACATTCTATGAGAAAATTGCTAAAAACAATAATAAATTGTTTAAAAAATTCATTAAAATATCTCATTTTCAGTATAAAGTCATATTTTATGTATTAGAAACAATTCGCATTAAAAAAACCGCAAAAAAATCATAATTAGCGCCAAAAACTCGCAAAACCCATTTTTTCACTTATGGGGTTTCTTTGGGACCCTATAAAACATACTTATGGGGGTGATATTTAAAAAGTGATATTTTATTCGTATTATATGGCTAATTGTGAAGAGAAATGTTGAGTTTCAACTCGATTGAGATAATATTGAGGATTCTGAATAAGGTTTACAAAAACGTCCTTTTTTCTTATGGGAAATACATGTTAAACTTCATGGGGCTTGCGCCACCCCTAAATATCATTGTTTTTCAAAACAAAAAAAATGGATTTATTTTTGGGTGGATTCGAACAAATTTGGGGGTTGTCCCCATAAAAATTCAAAAGAAAATTTGTTTGACCACCCTACTGAACATGGAATATGTTTTATTATGAATTGAGTGTTGGTTTATAATGAAAAATGGTTTGGAGAAGACATATTTGAGTAGTACACGTGTACTGCTCTATAAGTAGACTGGCTCTATGCCAATGAGCAAATATCCTTCTTCCACCTTTAATAACAGAGAGGTCTAGGCTTCTTGTATGCATGCGAAAATTACCTCTCTTTAAGCTTAATGTTCTAGGAGCTTGCAAGGAGCTTCCTTTGTAGATATATGTTCAGTCTACTCATATAGAAACCTTCTTCGTGCAACCGCACTCTTAAAACACGAATTATTATGTCATCAACTTTAATTACCTTTGCTCGTAATTCCAACAAAGTTTCATAGGAACTAGGAATGGTTTCAAAAACAATTAAACTAATTACAGGGTGCACAGTCTTCCCCTTTTTTCTTAGTTTCCCCTTTTTTCTTGAAATTCCCCTTTTTCCCTATTCTCAAAAAACTTCCCCTTTTCTCTTTAAATATACGATATTTAAAAATACAATATTTGAATGAAGTGGAAAATTCTCTGAAATTAGTAAGTATACCCATTATTGAATAATAAATAAAGCAATTATAGCACTTAAATACATTATCTATGAATGAATAAGGTACCAATAGCATTACAAAATATATAGTATTTTTAAGTAAGTATTAGAAGTTACTTATTTTATGAAAAGGTTACTTTTGGTTACATTTTCATTAATCGTATTATTTAAAAACTTCTGAAAAATGTAAAAATTCAAAATTTTTCAATAAATTTGGCACTTTAAAGCCGGGAAATTCAGGGAATAACAACAAAATAATAATTAGTTCGTATGTAAAGTGTATGAAAAGGGCTATCATTTCAATTATTATGAATCTTGATCAAAATTGCAATTTAGCTAAAATTGCTAGTTTTTAATTTAAAATTTGAATCTTTTTTGTTGAAATATCGTACTATGTATTACATTTTTCGATGAGAAATTATTTTCTTTGGTTGAAATTCGGTTAAAATTTGAACAACTTTTGTTAAAACTTATTTTTTTTTTGAAACTTCATCATTTTAGTTGAAAATTCGTCTTTTTCGGAAAAAAATTAATCTTCTCGATTGAAAATCAACTTTTTCTCTAAAAATGCATAATTTTATTTGAAAATTCATCTTGGTGGTTAGAAATGTCATTATTTTGTTGAAAATTCGTCTTTTTCGGTTAAAGATTCCCCTGTTTCCGTAGAAAATTTAACTATTTGTTTGCAGATAACTTTTTTGTCGAAAATCCATATTTACTGGTTGAAAATTCAAGTGCTCTGTAAAAATTGGTCTTTTTGTCTTAAAAACTCAACAATTTGGTTGAAAAATAACCTATTTTGTTGAAAAATCATATTTTTTTAATGAATTCTGCTATTTACATTTTTCGTTAACAATTCATCTTTTTAGTCAGGAAAATTTAACCATTTTGTTAAAACTTGAACTACTTTCTAAAACATACATTTTTTTGTTGAAGATTCATAATTTAGGTGAAACTTTGTCTTCTTTGGTAAAAAATCTTTCTTTTTGGTTACTTTTTTGCCACATTATTGTTACTTTTCGGTTACTTATTTGAGAGAAGTATGGTTACTATTGTGCTTTTTTTTAAGCTTGAGCAGTTCCGAGCCCTGAATATTCCAAATTCATCAACTGCAATGTTAAATGTTCTAACTTGAGAAATTTTTTAGCACATGGTAGTCAAGGGGTCGGTTTGATTATTAATGAAAAAGCAAGACAGAATCTCAAAGATCATGATTTTGTATCTCCCAGATTGTTGTGGGGTGGAATAGTAGGGCGGAGTGAAAATGCTAAAAGTAATTAAATCGTTGCAGCTGAGGAAAACAGAACTTGTAGGTTGACATTCGACAAAAGTGAAAAAAAATTTTAAATCAGTAAAATTGAACGATTTCAAATTCAAAATATTTCCTATTGGTTCAAAAATGATGACGAATTTGTTATATTTACCGCTTTTATTAGTGAAAAATAATAAAAAATTATGAAATTTAAAAATAAATTTTTTGCGCTGTAACAATTTTTTTGAAAGTCTGCAAAAACATTTTTTTTTGATTGAGTCATATGCACACATTTAAAAAAAAGTTGAAGATGTCGAACCTGAAATTTATTTAGCTTGAACCAAAGTAACATTTTATCATTTTGCTTTTTCGGAAAAAAACTTTTGTCCTGATTTAGTATTTTTGGGATTTCATATTTTTTTGCGATTTGGGAACGTTATACGAAAAAAAAAATGTTTCCCATGAATAATTTATAATAAGATGTTTCTTTGCTTCAAGCTGAAGAAATTTCAGGTTCAAATCAGTCCAAAAAACATGTTTTTGTACATTTTCAACACATTTTAAATAAGGCAACATTTTTTTTTTAATTAAAATTTTTTGTTTCAAATTTAAAAAAATTTTAATTGTAAATTTAAAAAAGAGAACAGAAGATATTAAGCGATTTCGAAATTTTTTTCTTCAATTTTTTTGGATTTTGGACTACAAATTGTTATCCCTTAGCTCAAACGATTCGATTAATTTTAGCATTTAAGAAATATTTATCAGAACGATGTTAAACATATCAAAATGGTGTATTTAACTAATTTTATTTTGTTCTCGGACTTTTTTATATCACTGAATGGATTTCCAACGACCTAAGTATATCCAATTTTAAAAAATAAATTCTTTAATGGCAAAAATCGTTGAAAAATCATTGAAAATTATTTAAAAATCTAACATTTATTATGAAAAGATTGTTTCTTCTCTTCGACATATAAAAATAAATGTTTAATATTTCCCCAATTTTCCCCTTTTCCGTGATAAAATCACCCTTTTTCCCCTTTTTTGAGCTCCTTCTGCGCTGTGATCCCTGTAATTGTTCGCTTGAGAAAATATATCAAGGAGTAATTAATTCCGTGCCGAAGAAGGGTGTCAGGTGAACCGGAAAATCAAGAATTTTATTGACCGGGAAAAGATTGGGAATTAGAGCCAGGAACCAGGAGTTTTTCTTTGAAATATTTACAAAAAAAATTCTTTTATATTTCTAAAAAAAAGTTTTAAATATTAAATTATTTAATTTTTAAATCAACTTTTTTTCCAAATCTTAATCTGAAATCATACAATTTCGATATTCTTCAATTCAAAATAAAATTGTTCAATTTTTTATACTTTGAGTTATAAATTATGCAATTTCAACTCCCATGAAATAAAATTGTCGAATTAAAAAAATTTTAGTCTGAAATTTTTGAACTCTATGCCAAGAATTCAATTGGACCGGAAAATCGGGAATTTTATTTGCCGGGAAAAGGTTGGGAATTAAGAGTCAGGGATAAGAAGTTTTTTTTTTTAAATATTTGCAAAGAAAAATTTCTTTTATATTTCTCAAGAGAAGTTTTAAATATAAAATTATTCAATTTTGAATGTTTTGAAATCACCCTGCTTTCGAAATTTTAATCTGAAACCATACAATTTCGATATTCTTCTATTCAAAATAAAATTGTTCAATTTTGAACGCAATATACCATTAAACCATTTCCCTTTCAGGGTAGGCGTGACACTACCCGATTCGGGTAGTGTTTCTAGGTTTTTCTTGTAGTTATAAATAACTACAAGTGTGGGCTCACCACACCCACGATGTGCCAACAGCACTCATGTCAGTATTCTTGAATGGTCACCCATCCAAGTACTAACCGCGTCCAACGCTAGTTAACTTCAGTGATCTAACGAGAACTGGGGTTTTCAGCGTGGTATGGCCGCAATGAATGATAAATTATACAATTTTAACTTATTTTTAATGAAATTTTCAAAATTTCTGGCCGACAATTTTAAATTCTCTGCCAAGAAAGAATAGTGTCAATTGGACCGAAAATGCGGGAATTTTATTGGTCGGGAAACGATTGGGTATTAGAGTCAGAGACCAGATGTTTATCTTTAAAATATTTACAAAGAAAAATTGCTTTTATATTTCTCAAGAAGGATGCCAAGTGGACCAGAAAGTCGAAAATTTTATTGACCAGGAAAAGATTGGGAATTAGAATCAGGTACCCGGAGTTTTCCTCTAAAATATTCACAAAAAAAATGCTTTTCTATTTTTCAAAAAAAGTTTTTAATATTAAATTATTTAATTTTTAAATCATCTTGTTTTCGAAATCTTAATCTGAAATCATACAATTTTGATATTTTAAAATTCAAAATAAAATTGTTGAATTTTTTATACGTTGAGTTATAAATTATGCAATTTTAACTCCCATGAAATAAAATTGTCCAAGTTTAAAAATTTTAGTCTGAAATTAATAAAATTGTCCAATTTTAAACATTTTAGTCTGAAATTAATAAAATTGTCCAATTTTAAACATTTTAGTCTGA
>CAKNYM010044410.1:86898-101152 GCA_932195095.1 Andricus curvator | reverse complement strand
AATTGAAACAAATTATGCCAAATTATTGAATGTTTGATTTGAAAAAATAATTACTTCTTTGGAATAAATGTTTATTTGTTATGAATAATTTTATTCTAGTAAGCAAATAAAACATTTCCTTCAAATGAAGAAATAAATGTGTATGCAAACACAATACCTTGTTCATCTAAATAAATGCTTCATTGGTATAAATGCGTGAACTCTTTGTAACAAATGAATATATTTTTAATTTAATTAATATTATTTTGAATTAAATCATTATTGCTTTGATTTGAATAAACTTAAAAACTTGATTCAAATATGCACAATTAATTGATTCAAATGCGTCCGTATCAATTCAAAGAATCGAACTCATTGAATCAAATAAATATTTCTTTGAACGACGAATCAGATTTCAACGAATTTAGAATTTTGGAATCAAAGAAATGGTTTTGTTTGAATCAAGAAAATATAGCCAAAGAATTCATTTCTTAAAATTAACAAAAGATATGTGGCAGGTTTAAATAAAAATTACTACTATTAACGAATATTTTCTTGATGCTAAGAAATAAGATTCAAGTAAATGCATTTTCTTGGTTCCAAAATTCTTTATTTTCAGTGTAACGCAGAATATCGCACGCTGAGGGTATCGGTCGAAATGGTCCTTATATACTAACCAAGAAAATTCTTACCGCTTGTGAGAAACGACCAGTGCCGGCTTTAAATTAAATGCCCTATAAACTATAATGTGATTTTGATGTGGTACATTTTTTAAGGTCAAGCTCATATTATCAGCAAACACGTGTTATTGCTCAAATGCGGGTTTATTTAAACAATATGAAGATTATAGAGTAAAACGTATACAATATAATAATTCTGGTTTTTAAAAAAATACCTTGAAATTAAAAGTCTGAACTTAGCAGAAATAAGTTTCAAACATTCAAAAATGTCTTATACTTGAACACTAAATTTATAAACGATTTCACAATTTGAAATTATTTGTTCAAAGTTCAGATCTTGGCAGAATAAAAGAAAAAAAAACACAGTTTTGTAAAAAAAATCGATTATATTGGAGGGTATATAAACCCAAGAAAATGTTATTATTTACACTTTTTTCCTAATATTTTTGAGAGAGTAGTCAACAATATTTCAACCTAGTAATTAATATTTGATGCAGAAATGTTTTATCTTTTACCCTATCTTAAATAAAAAAATGAAATTGTTTCATTATGAAAATTAAATGAAACAGTTGTTTCATAATGCGAATTGTAAACTTTTACATGAGTTATCATATATTTTAGTCACTTTATAGAGACAATTTTCATTATGGGAAACGTAATTTTTAAATTTAATTTTATTCGTGAGAAAGATTTAATTTCTTGTAACTGAACTTAAAATGCAAACTTAAATTTTCTGTGATAACAATTTTTACTAAAAGCTATATTTAAATATTTTTTATAATTTTTAAAATTGTCTTAAATCTTCATAATTGAACATAAAGATTTAGGGCAAGATAAACGTCCCTTACTGCCTAATATTTAATTTTCCAAAGTTCAACTTGTCTTATTTCCAGTTGACAAGAGTTGGCAACAAAATGTCGGTGAGATATAGGAATTGGATAATTATTTTTTCTGTAAAATTGATTAATAGAAAATTACTTATTCAAACGAAGTTTTCTTCCTTTTGAATGAATCAACGTTTTATTTTTTTTTTAATTTTGTAAACAAAAATAATTATTTCATTGCGATGATTATGTCGACTTCTGGCATGGAATAAATATTTTTGTTCAGTTTCATGAATATACATTTGTATTAAAAGAATATTTTTTACATTTGAATAATGTTTGCGTTGTGTTGACAATGATCATTGTTAGAATGCAGTAAATATTTGTTGAATTGGATGTAATATTCCTTTATCTCAAAACAATATTTCTTCAATTCAAGTAATTATTTGATTGCGATATGATTATGTCGACTTCTGGCATGAAATAAATATTTTGTTCAGTTTAGTGAACATACCTTTATATTAAAAGAATATTTTTTTAATTTAAATAATACTTGCATTGTGTTGATTACAATAATTGTTAGAATGCAATAAATATTTATTTAACTGAATGAATATTCATTTATCTTCAATTAATATTTCTTCAATTTAAGTAATTATTTCGTTGCAATTATTATATCAACTTTTAGCTTGCAATAAATATTTCTTTCAATTTAATGAATATACATTTGTATTGAAAGAATATTTTTTACATTCAAACAATTTTATTATTGTGTTGATTATGATAATTGTTAGAATGCAATAAATATTTGTTTAACTGAATGAATATTCATTTATCTTGAATAAGTACTTCTTCAATTTAAGTCATTATTTCGTTGCAACAATTATATCAACTTATAGTGTTAAATAATTTTTTTTTCAATTGAGCGAATATCGATTTATCGTGAAAGAATATTTTTTAAATTTAGATAACTGTTTTATTATTATGATTTTGACAGTTCTTAGCATGGAATAAATATTTCTTCAATTGAATGAAAATTCATTTATCTTGAGTGAATATTTTCTTGACTCAAAAATAATTAACTAATTGCTCCAATGATGTATGAATTATTCGATTCTAAAACATATTTATCCCTTTCAAGGAATCGATTTCATTGGACTAAAGAAGGAGTTCTTTAGGCGCCTAAAACGTATTCAATAAACCTAGGTTCCTACCGTCTAAGAAATTATTTCTTTGACTTGATATTTTTCGCATTCAATGCGAAGAAATATTTACTTATATTAAAGAAATTTCACCAAAGAAATCATTTCCTTGAATTAATGCGTGAATCTTTTGCATCTAAACAATATTAACTTAACTGAAGTAAACAATTCCTTGGTCGAAAGAAAAAAAACCAAAGAAACGCATTTCCTTGAATCAAGTAAATTTTTTTTTCAGTGTAGGAAAGGGCTGCCCAATGCTGCTCAAAATGCCCAATTCGTTTTTTTAAAGAGCCTAGAAAATATAAGAAATTCAAGAATGTAAAAGCGGCCAACCAGCCCCACTCTCCCTTAATCTACTTGAGAAAGACAGAGATTGTTTGAGATAAATTTCGAAATTTGTATAACAACTTTTTTCCATGTAGCGACTGACGTTCGTACCTGTGCTTCTCCAAGCTATGGTGAAAAAAAGATCAGGGGTGGCTGGGTGTATTAAAGGGGTAGAACAGGGCAAGACAAGGTACTGATGAATATGACAGATTATAATTTTATGCTTTCGATGGGTTGGGGTGCACAATGAAGCTTCGAGGGCGGGGTTGAGCTGGTGGGGTAGGTTGGAGGTAAAGTGAAGGAGGTACGGTATAATGATAAAGTAGAGGTAGTGGTAATGGTGGTGGTAGTAGCAGTCGCGAACGAGGTAGAAGAGGTGAGAGACAAGGCAAGCAAGTGCTGTCATAGCAAAAAAAAGAGGACTTGGGACTTTAGTCGCAGTTGCAACTTCAGCAATATAAAAATCAATTTTATATTCTTAAAAATTTAGGCTTTTTGTGCCGGATTTTAATTTTTTCTTCCGACATATTTTATCTTCAAGGTGATTTCCTTGTCGGCGAGATTTTAACGAATTCCAAAGAATTCAAGATTAATCTCAACAAGTTTCAAAATTCATCTCCAGCAAACTGTTCCAGAATAGAAGATGAAAGGGTGATCTTCGTGACAGGTGTATGTTATATCGTCGCCCCAGAGTTATACTACGTCAAGTCCACTTTTTGAAATTTTTGAACTATTATTATTTTCAGGCTTGGTTAGGGTTAAACTTGGTTTTTTAATAAATTTTTCCTGCAATTTATTTCCTCAGCTGTTACAATTATTAATCAAAATAGTGACGCTAATTAAAAGTTTGAATTATATCACGCCATGTCCTTTTTTGCATTGCAATAAATGAAAAACTGCCAACTTCGTCTTGCATATTTTATATGGATAACCTAAGTTCAATTTGAGAAATAACAATTTTCAAAAATATATTTAACCTTAAACGTACCATCGGAATATTACTCAAAAGTAAATAATTTGGGAGTAACTCATTTAATTCGAGGTATGTAATGCAACAGAATAATGTAAACTATCGTTCTGTTAAACTTTTTACTTAAGAATTTCATCATAAATAGTTCATTTATAAATATTTTGTGGACATGGTGTACTATAATTCTGAGAAAAAATGAATTTTTTGAATCTCATATTACGCCATGTCCAAACCCAATTTTCCACATCACCGAAAATACATTCATAATAGTATTAAAATTTGTGTTAATATGTTCTTGATCACGCATTATTTTTCACCGATAAACTTATTTCGACATTTGACAACGTTTTCGCAAAGTATATTATGGTTAAAATTTGAACTTCATGCATTTTCTCAGTTTGACAGTTGAAAGACATGGGCGTACTATAACTTTAGGGCGACGATATTACATCAAACTGACACTTGAATCCTTTGGAATTCTAAAAAATTTTAGTTAAATTCTAAAAAGTTAAACAATTTCCAGTTATTTCGTACGTTCTTTCGGTTAGTACGGTGACGGTGATTCGATGCCCTGCACTGTTAGAAATGTTCGGAAAATTCCGGCACATTCAACTTACTAAGGTTACTGAAATTTACGAAATTAGGTTGCCGCAAAATTCAGTAACTTTTATAGTAAATTCACTGAATTTTCATTAAAATTCGGAAACGGTATCCCAAAAATTACAAGTTGTTTCTTAAAATTCCTGACTGTTAATACAAATATAAGTTATCGTGACGGAAAGAAGTGCGCAGTATTTTTACTGCGCACTCCTTGCTTCTCGAAGGGCAAAGCTGTATGCTTGGTGTGGTTTGTCCTGCGTGCGTGTATTTAATGAAAAAAGGTGCAAAAAGTGTTTTTGAATAATTTTAATATAAATACACAGTCTATTAGTTTTCAAATTATTTCAAGACTAGTGCAAAAAGTTTGGTTCATTAATTTTGAATTATATATGTAGTCTATATTTGTCCTAAACATATAAATATATAGTAAGACAATATGAACCAAGTTGATGCGTATGTCGAAAAATGGACACTGTGATAGATACATACATACAAATTCATTTATATTGATTTTACACATATTGTCATACTATTATTTATATTTTCTGGACAAATTTAGACTACATATTTTATTTTAAAATTAATGAACCAAAAAAACGTTTAATTTCTTGAAATTTCAAGTTACTGTATCTGAAAATACCTAAATTGTAACAGAAATTTCTGAAACATGTGACTTTGCTTTTTGCAGTTGTCCGTTTCTGAAATTTCAGTTTCTGTTTAGTAATGTTTAGAAATTGCTACTGCATAAAGCTTTGGTCACGCGTTTCTGAACAATCCTACGAAATTGACTTCATCAAGTGGGCGCTAGAGTTATGGCGTTTTCCTGCCCTGGGACAACGACTTTAACATCTTGGATGTTTCAGTCTAACATCTCGGAAGTTTCAGTTTAACATAACAATATTTTTATGTCTAACATATCGAAAGGATAGCAGATTTTAATCGTTGATATCTATATGTTTTCCGGTACTATCTTATACGTTAACCATCTACATTTGAACATCCATTTTTCTCTGTGTGGTCAAAGTAATATATATAGTAGAATATTGTACTGCTTTTTCCAAAAGCATAATACACCAAATTTAGGGAAATGTCTTAAATGTAGTATGTTTGGCACAACATAGTACAATATTATATTATCTTTTCCAAAAAACAGTGTAAACAATGTAGGTCAATAGTTTTCGTTAGTTTTTTTTATTTATGTATGACGCACAGAAGAAAATTGGGGGTTTACTAAAGTTCCGGCTTGAATAAAAGTTGGTATCTTTTAGAACTTGAACTTCACTAGAAACCGGTAGAGACCCAAAAGGGTTCCTGTGGCGATTTAAATGTGAATAACATAAAAACACAATAACAAACCAACCGCTTTCAAAGTAGGGATGGTAACTTAGGAATCAAATTACAGTTATCAACCGATGACTTGAGACGAAAAGTTTTTTGCATATGAATACGATTTTATGTTTACAAGTTTACTACATAACCTGCAAATGATATTTATCAAGTCATTGCATCTATTCTAATTGCGATAATATTGTGTACTTCAATTCTTTTCATTAAACTATCTCTGTCAGTTCTATTACACGTGTGCGTCAACGTAAAAGTTGTGCTATTAACTAGATAAAATGTCAAAGTGGGCAAAGGGAAAACTAAGTTCTCTGGAAAAAGTCTCCATTAAAATTATGTTCCTTTGGAGTTTCAACTGGAGGCTCCTTTGAAACAAATTTATCGTTTTGGGTTCCTTTTCAACAAGAGGGGTTCCTTTTTGTTGCAGCCTTAGGAACCAAAAAGTAGTTCTAAAAGAAACCCCCGTTTTTTCTTTGTGCTACGTTTGGTACAACGTAGTACAATATTATATTATACCCACATAGCACACTTCCCGAAAAAAACCTGTGGCCGGAAGAAAAAACCAGGTTTGTCTAGGTTTAGACCTATGCTTAAACCTAAGTTAAGACATAGGTTTATGTCCACCTAAATATTTTTATTTAAAAAAAAAGTTAATTCAATTTTACATAAATTTGACGAAGAAAGTAAGGTAAACGTCCCAGTAATCGCCGCGGTCCCAGTAATCGCCAGTTTTGAAGTGTAAACGCCAGAAGTAAGTATTTTCCGCATTAAAATACATTCCTAAAATATTTTTAAGTAAGTTTGAACAGTGCTTGTTATGGAAACCAAATTAGTTTTTTTGTACAAATAGTGCACATGGGTAAAAAAAATTGATTTGTATTGCCGGTGGCCATGAATCACGAAACGTGGAAAATAGCTTAACATTTAGGTTATGAAAGACGTTTCTTTGTTTAAGCTTTTAATATGTCAAGAAATTACTTGATCGGGACGAAAATGATTTTTTTGTAATGAAAGATCATTTTTGTTTCATAAAATTAAGCAAATTCTTCATTTAGTACCTTCCCGTTCGAGAAATATCGGGCGCGATTATAGGGACATTTCAAAAGCATAGTTGCTCGAGTAATCGCTGGACGAATCTGTCAAAATTTTATTTCCATATTTCGTTACAAATAATGATTTAATTAATTTCAAAAAGGCGTGAAATGAAATCGGAGAACTGACTTGTTACTGCGTGAAAAGTAATCGTAATATAAATTAGTGCTTAAAACTGAAAAACGGTGATGTAAAATATTGGCATGACAATTATAGTGATTTCATCAGCAATTTTGTAGTTTATTATCATTTTTTAGTGAAGTTAATATTTATTGAGTAGTTTTTCATTAGCTAACATTAATCTATACTGCATAGTATAAAGAAAAATGTGTAACAGATATCTAATTATTTATAGTTTTTATGTTTTGACAACGTAAACAGAACATAACCTCCAAATACACATGATTTTTTTAGCCACTGCAATTTATCAAATTTCGTCATTGTGTTTATAATTTATGTTGCAAAAAAGTTAATTATACAAATTACCAGTGTGTAAATTTTTGCATCCCATGTAATTATGTTGTACTTAGCCATTTTATAGAACAAAGTTAGGTTATATGACTTTATACAACTCAATATTATTTTTCGAATTTTATTTTAAAAAGGAAAGTTTTAATAATTTTTAATTATAATATTCAGTATTATAAAAGAATTTCATCATTGTAATTATCACTTATCGTGATAAAAATTCTAATAAATATTTACTTCAATTTATTTTTGAGACCACTTTATTTCTTATAAATAAAATATTAATTTTATTCAAAAATATTTTTAATTGAAATAAAAACTAAAATTTTAAAAGAAAATTCATTTTTATTATGATTAATTATTATAATGTCCATCAGACGTATTGGAACTATCAATCAATATAAAACTAAGAATACATCTTTCATTTCATTAAAGTATACTTAAAATACAAAGATACACTTGAAATACACGTCCAAATCACTAAAAACTGATTTCAAGAAAACTTAACCTTTTTGGCGAAGACTGGGACAACGACTGGCGATTACTAGTGCATGGCAGATTTGGAAATGGCGGTGACTGGGACATCGGTGCTTTTTGACTTTTAATTGTTTATCAATAAGAAGTAATATTAAATATAATGTAAAACCAATTTTTATAATATTCTAGGATGTTTAATGCTTCAATCAGTACCAATAATTTTTTAACTAAACCTTCCAAAACAATTTTCTAAATATTTGAAGTCAATGAAATCTCTTATGGTGGCGATTACTGGGACGTTTACCTTAGTATTTTTAACAAAATTAGTATTAATTAAGAATCCAGTGAAAAAACGATAATTTCATCAAATGCAATGGCAAGCCTAATTCATGGTCCCAAGTTTCCTCAGACTTATTTTCTGGGCGATTCATTTCTCTTGAGAGAAGAAGCCGCATTTAATGCGCTGCCTAACGGTTCAGTTCTCAATTATGATCCGCGGAACTGAGAGCATTAGTTCCGAACGAAGTCGCTGGGCAGCGTTATTAGGTGCGACTTCTCTCAAGAGACATGAATAGCTGTGCTGTCAAAGAATAATGACTAATTTCATTATTTATAATTTCTCAGAAATTATGGGAAACAAATTTACAAAATAAAAGAAAATCATTTGTCACTTTTTAGCATGATAAAATGACATTTTTATGAAATTTTACCCTTTTGAAAATTCCGACGTCGTATACTACGTGTGGAACGACGTAGGAAACTACGTAAGAAACGACGTCAGAAACTACGTCGGAAATTGGGATAGTAAACGACGTAGGTTCCGAGTCGTTTCATACGCAGCTTACGACGTCGATTCATGCATGGTTTACGACGTCATTTCTGACGTGGTTTACGGCATCACGAAAACTATTTCTATAATAATATAATTATTAGACTCAATAAGAAAAGATAATTAGAATTAGAATTGATTAGAATATCATTTCCAGACCAACGACTTCAAATAAATAATTTTACTAAATATATAATCTTGTTTCATTGCAAGCGATAACCAGTGTCTGAAAATGATATTCTAATAAATTTTAATTCTAATTATCATTTATTATGGATTCTAACAATTATATTGTTATAGAAATAGTTTTTGTGATGCCGTAAACCACGTCGGAAACGATGTAGTAAACCACGTATGAATCGAGGTCGTAAACTACGTATGAAACGACGTCGGAACCTACGTCGTTTACGACGTCCGAATTTTGAATAGGGTATGAAATTATCAACTTTGCAATGGATTCTTTAATTATTAATATTTTTATTTACAATATTGCATTCTTCGTCAAATTTACGTAAAAATGTATTCAATTTTTTTTTATAGAAAAATTCAGGGGGACAAAAACCTATGTTTTAACCTAGGTCTAAGCATAGGTGTAAACGTAGGACAGGACTGGTTTTTTTCTTTCGGCCACGTGGACCATGTCTCGAGAAAAGACCAGGTTTTTTTCGGGAATTGTGCTATGTGGGATATTTTTCAAACAAAAATTATGGACCGGAAATTAGAGAGATCTCGATTCCTGATATATCAGCGACGCGATGGCGCTTGAGTAATATATTGTATAGAGAAATAAAAAGACCAAGAAAATATTATTTTATCGAGACAACGCTTTGTGTAAATATAAAATGGAATTCCCCTAATTAATTGATTCAGAAGAATTTATTGGACTTATTTTAGATAGTGATAGTTCATTCCGGTATCAGATGACCTAAATAAAATTGGACATTAGATGGACGAACTACCTGTCACACAGTGGAAAAGGTCGGTATCGGCAAGGCGGTTATATGCTTAGTCAGACACAGCCAGACTTGGTGCGTGGCATATCTCGTTCTGTGATACGCATCTGAATCAAGTGCATGTGGATTGCGAATATTTGAATCAAATCATACTTATTCCTCTCTCTCTCTCTCTCTCTCTCTGTCAGGGAAGCTCATCTGCGTAATATATGCATGTACAGAATCCCACATAATTAGTATAAACAGCGACCATATCGGGCTCGGCTACCAGGGGTAGGACTTTAGACCAAATCGTATCAAGTTTCTGGTAATTTTTTCCTGAAAGTATATTAAAATACTATAGCAAACAACTCCTTAACGAGAGTCCAGGATGTCTCAGAGTCGGGCATCCAATAATTCATTCAGAACTTTCAGTATTTATTAGATGGGGATGTTTCATGAAATAAGATAAAAAATACTTTTAGAAACTTAAAGCAATGAATAACATCATGGAAGAAATAACATTCTCTTTTATGTTTCTAATTCTTCACAAAAAAATGTTTATGTAACGCAGGCATGATTTAGAGCAACTTTTCCTTAGGATGAAATTCGTGATACAAAATAATTTTTTTTGCATCGAATTCATATCTACGTTATTATTGGGCTTATGCCCATGTATTTCACTGGCCTCGATACGAAAAAAAATAGTATATTATGTACCTAGGAGGCAAACTCAGTCTTTTTATTCTAGCGTGAGTTTTGAAAACACGCGAGAGTAAAAAGACGTTTGCCTCCTTTGAGCACACGACATTCTATATAACAAAGGTATGATTTTCAAGTTCAACACGTCTGATATTTAAAGTTAGGTTGATGCGGCCATAATTGTATACTGGCGACAGCGAATGCGTATGTGTGGAGTACGATTGCGTACTTTATGTCATGAATTTCATCCCAATGAAAAGGTATCCTCACGCGTTTGATCAGATTTTTTATTTCCGAAAGTAGCCGTTTAAACCATAGAAGTAGGGACAGCGAATGTGCATGTGCGCAGTACAAGTATGAGTCCTTAATACTCGTCATAATCGTACTCCGCACGTGTGGATTCTCTGACGCCCGTGTACGATTATAGCCGTGTCAACCTAACCTCAAATGTCAAACGTGATAAACTTCTAAGCCATACTTTTGTTACATGAAATATCGTGTGCATCAAAGAGGCAAACGTCTTTTTACCTCCTAGGTGCACAATATACTATTAATTAGAGTCTATTTGGTCGCACTCAAACAGATGTGACGTCACTAAGATATACTGCTACCAAGCAGATCACTTTAGCCGCCATGTTACTTTTTTTAATTTCGACCAAGCCGATTTCGCGGCTGTCGTGGCTTTCGTCTTTACACATGATTATATAAACAAACCTAAGAACACTTAAGAAATGAGAAATCAAAAATCTGAAAATAAAAGCCAAATCATGAAAAGTACAAAATAAAAGTAAAGATTGAAAGTGGAAATCGGTGAATTTCTCAAAGGTATATTATTAGCCAAGAAGTGTTGGTCGACAATCGGTAGGAGCATTCGGCTTAGCAGGCGAAATAATGATTGTTCAGTCCTACTATAAAAAATAATTTCAAATACCAGATAGAAAACCTTCAAGACGATTCATATTATAAATAATTTATAGCTAGGGTTGTTTATGGTTTGGGAAAATTAACTTTCACTTTCCAATTTATGAAAGCTTGTACATCTGCTCAAGAGTAAGAATTGGTCCGTAAGCTTCGAGAGTAGTTTTAGTGTGGACTGATAAACTTAAGCCTTTTACGATGAGACCATCGAAACACAAGGATGATCTTACCCAGAATATTTTATTCCTGGAAAAACAGGGCAGTTGCAGTTTTAACTTGCCCTTTGCAGAGGATGTCGCATATCGATCCCACCAACTAACTTCCGAATTCTAATTGGTCAATCTTCCCACTTTGTACTTCGACTTGCACTTCATTTGTAACAAAAAAATACCTGTTTCTCATTCAATACAACAAAATTTCCTTCTTGTAATGTGCTAATGAGTTATTAAAGAATCAAAATATCTTTTCATCTCGTTTCATGCAATATCCCCATTCTATACAATTTTTGACAAATTCATCAAACTATTTCCAACCTGGTACCTTAGATTCGGTTACATCGTGACGATTTATTTTTCTCAGACTATACCCCCAGCATATATTTAAATCCTCATTTTCAGCTTTGTGTGATTCAAGAGGTGAAATTAGTACTAGAGCCTGTATTCGCTTTTGAAGCAATTTGACGATGAGGCAGAGTAATCAATTAGTGGAATGAGAAACCACCGTTGAAGTCAATTAACAGAGGGGGAAAAGTGTGCATTATGCGTGAACATATTGTAAAAACGATATTTAAGCATAAGCACCGCGTAATCAGAGTATTGGAAAACATTTGCAGTTCGAATTTTGAGAGCGGTTTATCTCACCCTCAAGTTTGGGTATTACACGTATGTGCGAAAAAACGCAACGTGTGCTCCTGATATTTTGCTTATGTATATATATATATTCCTCTGCTGAGTACATCCGTCCCGGGTATAGGTGAAATGCCCCTCACCCTTTACTGCAAACGCCCTCGCTTATATGTGTCGGCTCACACACACCCTAAACAATCACTCTCATACAAACTATAAATGCAAACGTGCAAAGCACACATACATTCTGCAATTCTGGAGGTCCAACCGCTCATCACGATCCCACACATGCCCACAAACGTGCATGCATACACATAGCGAAATCCCTACCCACCCATATATACACACCCACATATACACATACACAAACGTTTTGTACCCTCCTACACATGTGAAGTCACACTGATGGGTAAACTGAATTTTCACGTAACACGATCGAGCATTGCTCCTGCGTGGGTAATCTCACACATAAAGAGCACATTCGTACACACATGCACACATGCACAGGATTCAATACACACATCAGAGGCATTTACGCTACGGAGTCGTTCCCCTGCACATCCCCTCCATAGTGGTTGTTCGCACCCCACCACTTTTACCCCCTTCCTGCAATATCACCCTCTGACCCACCCTTCCTACATTTATGCTGCTGTCTCCATCCATCCCCCTCTCTCTCGTTCTCTCAACCGCTACGGCTCTCCCTCTTTATCTCTCATACATTTATGTTTTTCCCTCCAATTCTTTCGGCTCCCCCTTCCCCACCCTTTCTGTCACGTATCACTCAAACCCTTTATGCTTCTTTCAATTTGTTATTTTTATATCATTTTGCCTACCCATCATCCACCCCCAACTGATTCTCTTCATCGACGGAGAGCACAATGCCTTTTAATTGTGTAGTTATTATGTTTTCTGTAAGTTTTAATTATATGCACTATATACCCCACCCGGTATGCGGGATAGTAAATGCGTTCGTAGGTGCGTTCCAAGGCACTAAACTGAAAACCCACACAGAAAAAACAAAGTGTGAATTACACACTACTTTCAGGGTACCATTTACCTGAAACAAAAATTATTAGTAGTAGTGTGAATGATACACTGCACCAAGCGAATTTCTTAATGATCCCCATGTCTAAAGGTAGTGTTTCCTTATGATGTAGGGTACGATCTACGGACCACTTCGGGCACGAAGTATCAGCTACTTGGAGTACGAAATGCAAAACAAAACAAAGAAAACAACTCGGCATTTCGTACCCTAAATCCGAGAGATATTCGAATCACAACCGAAGTAAAATAAACATTCTAATTCTACCTGCAACTAAATGTATCCTTACGTTTTTACTGTGCACAGTTTGATACTCAAAAGCCTTATCCTGGTCGGATTCTCAACTGCTTTGAATATATCAAGAAATTTTTTGTGACCAAATTGATAAGACTAAAGTCCATGAGAGGTGCAACATTGGAAGGAGTTGGAAGATAAGCATTCAAACATGTCTGCAGGATCCGCAGCGTTCAATTAATATTACTATAATTAATTACATGGGTTCTCATGGAAGAAATTGAGTTTAACTGGTACAAATAAGAGATCAAAATAAGGATTAAAATCTGAAGAAATGCACAAAAGCAAATCAGAAATGCATTAGTAGAAAATACCCTGAGGAAACGTTTCGAAGATAAACTGCTTTATGACTTACTGGCTATAGTTTATGAAAAATGAAATCAAAATTAACGATATTATTCAAGTTGCGGCTACGGCCCTTACGAAAAAGTATTATACGAAATGAATTTTGGGATCATTACAGAAAAAATTATAGGGAATTGCCAATGTTACTTTCGCGATTACAGGGAAAAGTATTGGTAAAATCAAAGCCCCTAATGATAAATCCAATATTTTGCACTATACTTGTCCCAGTATTAATCCCAATACTCCATTTCCTATAATACTTTTTCCTTAGGTGATGCTACGTAAAGTTTTAACACCGTATTGTGAGGAGAACGGGAGTGGTACTGTACTGTTAGTACACATATGTATAATATATATATATATATATATATATATATATATATATAT